>CM068770.1:1474920-1542546 GCA_035084275.1 Hydrolagus colliei | reverse complement strand
TGAACACGCGCCCTGTACCTTCTCCCATCAACACGTTGAGCTCCTTTTTAAAATAAGCCTCTCAAACAAGCCACACAGAGCATGTTGCAAGTCGCAAATTCCCTTCTGGGTAACATATGGAGGAACTGACTTCACCAGCCTGAAGGGGTGATCATTTGACAGTAAATCAGGAGAAATATTATTTTATTATCCCCTTCCTACAGATGGTCAGGGAGGCAAAATCTAGGCCTTCTCCCCCCCCCCCCAACCCACCCACCCCTTTGGCTTTGCACTAGCTCAGTTAATAAATCTGATCCAAGACCAAAGGCACTCACTCCTAGGTGGTTCAATCCAACACATCAGAAAATGCAATGTCATAGTCACAGGCGTCTCATATCATTTTGGGGGTGAAATAGGGATAAACAGTGACAGCGCAAGCTGCAAATTGGGGGAAAACTGTGGTGGTAGACATTGCTTTCAGTTGGGTCCTGCGACAAACCATAATGTAATAGTCCTTGCATTTGATGCAACGCTTTTCACGCCTCATCGGCGTCTCAAAGCGCTTCGAGGATGACGCTGCAAAGTGAATTTGTGAGCGAAACGCGGCAGCCAATTGCGCACGGCAGCGTCTCCCCCCCCCCCCACCCCCACCCCCACAAACAGTCGTGGATTGAAATGATCAATTTTATTATTGTGGGGTAAGGAAACCCACAAGGGGATTGACGGGATTATTATTAGGCTTGTGTGTGTGTGTGTGTGTGTGTGTGTGTGTTGAGTAAGGAAACTTGCCCAAGGTTTCACCCTGATCTGCCTGGATTCGAACACAGGTCTCACAGAGAAGGCGAGTGCTCTAACCACTGGAGCTCCACAAGGCCGCGAACCACGAACAGACGGCATTTGGTGGAGCCAGGAGACTTTCCTCTGCTCAGTGCCAAGCTCGCCTAAGCTGCCTGGTGAAGGCCACTGTCTTCAAACGCAAACTGTTTCAGGAGCCACCCTAGGCAGTTGGAGGTTTGCCTTGCGGTCTTAAGAAGCCATCAGCAGCCCCGCGGCCTCCCTCGCCCTCCGGGAACTCCATCCCACAGTCCCTCTGCCTCGCCCAACCCCCTCGCCCTCCCCCAAGACCGATTTCAAGACCCTCGTCTTGAACCTCACCGTCGGTTGCCCTCCCACTCCTCCCCCCCCCACCCCCCCATACCCCCCACTCCTGATCCCGAGCACCACCAGCCGCCGTGCGTAATTGGCTGCCGCGTTTCGCCCACAAACGTAGACGGTCGATGTCACTTTGCGGTCCATTCTGTGGGGCGCTTTGGGACGTCGATAAGATGCGAAAAGCCGCTGCGTCCAATGCAAGGATCGTTACTCGTGGATCATCTATTATTCCAAGAGGCAAGACAGGAGGGGGAGAGGAGCGAAGGGGAGATCAAGTTTGATCACGTTCGATCGGTTGGGATGTTGTCGTTGAGACGTCTCGAACACTCGAGAGAGAGAGAGAGAGAGAGAGAGAGAGGGGGGGGCTGCATCAAACGCGAGGATTATTCATTATTACTTTAAAAAGCCAATAAACCCTTTTTTTTTAGGAAAAAAGGGGGGAATACATGGAATGATGGGGGGGTGTGCGGAGGGGGATAGGGGGTTGTGTGTGTGTGTGTGTGTGTGGGAGAGGTAGCTAGGTGTGTATGTGGTGGTGGGGGGGCTAGGTTTATGTGTGTGTATGTGTGTGGTGGGGGGGGGGGTAGGTAGGTGTGGGTGGTGGGGGGATAGCTAGGTGTGTGAGTGGTGGAGGGTAGGGGTGTGTGTGTGTGGAGGGGGTAGCTAGGTGTGTGTGGGGAGGGGGGTAGCTAGCTGTGTGTGTGTGTATCTGTGTGGAGAGGGAGAGGGGGGGGGCATCTTATTTTATAGTGTGTGTGTGTGTGTGTGTGTTTGCCCTACACCCCAAACCCCCCCCAACCCTCCAAACCCCCTCCATCCCTGTTGGGAGTCGAGGCTCCAGCATCTCATTAGCATCTGATCAGAGCAGTGATTAGCATGTGAGGGTGGAGCAGTCCTGGTGTGTGTGTGTGTGAGAGAGTGAGTGAGTGAGAGAGAGAGAGAGACACAGCGAGAGAGTGTGTGTGTGTGTATGTATATATATATATGTGTGTGTGAGAGAGAGAGAGAGTCAAGTGAGTGAGTTGCCTCCCTCCCTCCCTGAGCAGGTGTGAGTCTATGTCTGTGTGTGTGAGACAGACAGAGAGACAGACAGAGAGAGAGAGAGGACAATAAAAAAAGAGTAGAGTGTATAGAGTAGAGAGAGAGCGTGTGTGTGTCTCTCTCTGTGAGTGTCTGTGTGGCTTTAACATGGCGTTCAGCATGTCTGGCTCTCTAGCCTTTCATCTCCTGGCTTTCACCATTTGGGGACTGTTTTGGGCTAAAGGTAAGAGGGGTGTATGTGTGTATGTGTGTGGGTGGGGGGGGGGTTGTGTGTGGGTGGGGGGGGGGCTGTAATGTAAATGCAATGTGTACGAGGTGACAGAACCCCCCAGGACTCCAGCAAACTGAGACTCGCACTGATTTACTCTCACACACACACACACACACACATATATATATATATGTTCAATTAAGAGACTCTTCTTGTGATTTGCTTCATTCTCTGTCTATCTGTGTGTCCCTCTCTCCCCCTCTCCCCTCCCCAGAGGACTTTTATTCTGGTTAGTGGTGGTGAGAGAGATAGAGAGACATTCTTATTATTTCTTTCCTTCTTTCCCTCTCTCTCTCTCCCCCTTTCTTTTCCCTCCTTGCCTAAACATGCAAGCTTTTTTTGTGGGGAGAGATAGGAATTATCTCTCTCTCCCCCCTCCCCCCCCCCCCCCCCACCCTTTCACCCATCAAACTCCCCCCCACCAGCCAGCCCCCCCCACTTTCCCCTCTCTTAAATCTATTTTGATTTTTCTTACCCCCCCAAAAACAGCCTGCCTCTACAGTATTGTAGTGTTTAAGTATATCTCTATATATATATACTATATATAGTATATATGTACAATATATATATATAGGGGGGAGAGATTTAATTTGTGAACCAATTTGCAAAAGTTGCAAACAATATATTTAATACCAAAATGTGCATCTCTCTCCTCTCTCTCTCTCTCTCTCTCCCCAACCATCAACAAATTATGTTTTAAAGGAAAAAAAAGAGATCAGCTTTTTTTTTCCCCCTCTAATCTTAATGATTATTTTTCTCTCTCCTTTCCCCCCCAAACCCACCCACCCACCCCCACACACACACACACACTCTCTCTCTCTCTCTGTCTCTCCATCCTTCTGTTTTCTATTTCATTGTAAAAAAAAAATTCGTTCATTTTCTTTGGAAACCAACGAAAAATCCGTCTGTTCGACAAAGAGAGAGAGAGAGAGAGAAAAAAAAAGCCGTTTGGATCAGTGTTTTGTGTGTCGAGAGTTTTTTTTGGATGTGGTGTGGGAAGGAGGGAGAGAGAGAGAGAGAGAAGGAGGGAGAGAGAGAGAGAGAGAGAGAAGGAGGGAGGGAGAGGGGAAGAGGAGAGAGAGGGAGGTTGATGAGACAGACAGAAACTGAGATTTAAAAAATGTTGTAAATCAGTGGGAAAAGTTGCACGCTGGAAATGTCTTTTTTGTTCTCTGTGTGAGTGAGTGAGGTACAGAGATTATTGAAGGTTTCAATGTATTTCTCCCCCCCCCCCCCCCCCCCCCTCCCATCTCTCTTTTCAACCCTTTTCCTCCCCCACTGTTGAGGCAAATAGCCTTGATCGTATTGTACAGTGTGTGTTATTCTCCCTCTTAAGTGTGTGTGTGTGTGTTTCACGCAGTTAAGTAACACTGGTTAGAATGAAGAGGGCGATATTTGCTCAGAAATCATACACACACACACACACACACACACAGCACTCCCTAAAATCAACCCTTTCCTCGTCTTATTTTCCTTTTTTCGAATAAACGCACGCATCAGTGCATCGAAAACTATACTAACAGTAGATTAGATCTGTTCCGTGTTTCCCTCTCTGTCTTGCTTTCACAAGCTGGATCTCTGCTTGCGATGAAAGCGCTTCGAGACGCCCGACAGCTGTTTCATAGTCGGTATCAACAAGGATTCTTCCCCCCCCCGCCCCCCCCCGCCCCACCCCACCCCACCGCGCCCTCACACCCCACTTCTCAAGGCCTGTCTGGAGACCGTTCTCTTCGATCGGCTCTCGCCGGTCGCCCGGTGAAAAATCCCACGAGCCGATTCGCTTTGCGGGCTACGCCGAGAAGCTGTTGGAGGCGTCTTGAAGGCGCGATCGGGCGCTCTTGTCGAACGCGAGGATTATTGCCGGTGTTGTCTTCCTCCGAACACCGCCCTCGCTCGCCTCCTTCTGCCTCTCTTGGATTCTTACCCCCTTTACCCCTCCCCCACCCCCCACCCCTCTCTCTCTCCCCCTCCCCACCTCCGCCACTCCCACTCACTTTGTTGTTTTTTTACGCTGGGATCGTTGAGTTTCAAGACAGTGCCAAGCGGGAAGAATGAAATGATTTGAGGGGGGGAAGTGAGGGAGTGATGTTTCCTCTCCTCCCCCCCCCACCCCCCCCCACCACCCACCCTCTCCGCTTTCGGTCTCGCTCTCTCTCTGTTGTGGTTTTATGGAAACACGTTACTTCTGCTTCGCCTCACAAACTCAGGGTAGTGAAAGAGGGAGCTCGCTCTCTCTCTCTCTCTCTCGCTCGCCCCTCCCTCCTCCTATTCTTTCAAGTCTCTTGTTTTTGTAATTAACTGAACGAGCGTGATCTCTCACTCTCTCTCCTTTCTTTGAACCGTTCACCAATGTCCATCCTGTTTCTTACCCCCCTTTTCCTCCCCCTTTTCCCTTCCGCCTCATCTCCTTCCCTCTCTCCCCCCCCCCCCCCCCCCCCAGCCCCCTCTTTCTCCCATCTTCGCTCAGTCGTTATCGGAGTTAATTCCCCCTCCTCTCCTCTCCTCCCCCAGTCTAACTCCTCACTCTGGAGAAGCTGGAGCTTTATTGCTGTCAAGGAGACTTAAATTGCATTGTAACCAGAGGCTCCTTTCAGGATATTCAAACAAGGAACAGTTTTTCAGACCACAAAGGCAACCTCATCTCCTTTTCCCCCTCTCTCGCTCCTTCCCCCATTTCTTTTCTCTCTCTCCCTCTCTCTCTCTCTCCCCCCCTCCCTTCCCTTTCCCTCTCTCTCCTTCGCTCCCTCCCTCTTTCTCCCATTTCCTACCTCTCCCTCTCTCCTTCTCCCTCACCTTCGCTCTCTTTTCCATCGCGCTCTCTCCCCTCCCCTCTCTCCTTCTTTACATTGTCTTAACACGAACTTCGCTCGACTCCCTGCGGGATTATTGAGCCCACCATCCCCCTCCGCCCCCAATCCCCATCTGCTCACTCAATTCCTTCCAAGTCAACGGTTCCTTGTTTTGATGTCAACACTGTGGTCCCACAATTTTGTAGACTTAAATCCACTTGCTACAGCAATACTAATACAGTAATTGTTGCTATAGCTCAAAAAACGCAGCCAGTATAACCCCCCCCCCCCCCCCTCCCCACCTCTCCCACCCTCCCTGGTTAGACTTGATTCTAATCTTCAAATAAAATTGATGTCGAGAGACAAGTGATCAGAGGCGAATTGAATTCCCGTTTGTGATGTTGAGGTGGTGAAACCTGCTTTGGTGCGTTTCCTCGGGCGGTTTTGAGAGATTTCCTCCCACATCCCTCTGTGGTCGGTCGGGTGTGTGTGTGTGTGTGTGTGTGTGTGTTTGTTTGGGTACCTCTTATCCGCGTTAAGATGGGGGAGAGGGGAATAGGGAGAGAGACGAGGTGTCACGGTTAGAAATGCCTTCGTGTGTGTGTATCTGTATATAATATAGACACACACACACACACACACACTGAGCCCTTTAAATGCTTCTGCAGTGATTCCTTTTATTCGACGGTGGAAACGCTCACTCTGTGTGTGTGTGCGCGTCTCACTCACCGTGTGTGTGTCTCTGTATCTCTGTCCCATTCATTGCTTCTCAGTTGTTGCCCATTCCCACGTGTGGTGGGAATGGGGAGCCGGAGGTCGAGGGGGGAAGCGAGGGAAGTGGAAGGAGAGAGAGAGAGAGAGAGGGGGGGGGGATAGAGGGAAGTGTGCGTGCCTTGGAAACGCATCGTCTCTTTCCCACTTGGAAGTATTCCCGAAGGATTCATATGGAGATCCCTAGAAACAGGAGCTCTGCTTTGTCTAGGCTGCCTTGTCTGGCAAAGTTGCAATGGAGGAAAGAGATGGAGAGAGGGGGGGGGTGTGTGGGAGGGGGGGGGGGGGGGGGGGGGGAAACAGAGAGAAGTAAGGTTTCTCACAATCAGTGGTGCCTTTAT
The DNA here is from genome assembly GCA_035084275.1 of Hydrolagus colliei. Classification (NCBI taxonomy): domain Eukaryota; kingdom Metazoa; phylum Chordata; class Chondrichthyes; order Chimaeriformes; family Chimaeridae; genus Hydrolagus; species Hydrolagus colliei. The sequence continues at coordinate 1,536,202 of CM068770.1, read as the reverse complement.
TTGTGATTTTTGCTGCTTACATATATACACACACACACACACACACACACACACACACACACTGTTCCCATACAATCGCCTCGTTTCCTGATGCTTAAAGCATTTACATTTCCTGGAGAGAGGAGGCAATTTTCTTTCACGACAATGCCATTCTTTTCACTGGTCTTGACAGCGAACCGGCAAGAATGTCTGAGTCACTTTTCCCCCCTGTTCTCTCCCTTTACCCACCACCCCAGCCCTACTATATATCACAGCCTCGCTCTTCATCACACATGGGTTGTATTTAGAAATATAATGAATGGTTCCCTTTTGCCCAGTTTCTGTGGTCATTTTTATTTCTTCTAAGAAATAGATTTTTTTTTAATTTGTGGGGAATGCCTATTATTGAAGGTCTGTAATTTTCGATGACACAAGATGGGGGTGGGGGGGTGGGGGGGGTTAGTATGCAGTGAGCTCGGTCTTTGCTAAAGCAGCCTTGTACAAGGAGAGTTCGAGTGAATGGGGTGTCATTTCTCCATTGATTCCGCAGCAGCGGAATAAAACTCAAGCCCAGAGTTAATTTAGCAAAGCGCCACAGCTCGCCCATTGCTGTAGATTTTCCAAATTGAAAAGGCAGACAGTAGTGCGAGGGTATTTGGACTGACCGATGTGGATTCCCTTCTGCAAGCTTAAGGGTATCCAAACCCCAAACGGAAATCCATCCATCCCACTCACGCTCAGGATGGAATAATATAATAATTGTTGATATAGCACAATTCACGTCTTCTAGACTGCGTCTCAAAAGCTCTTCGCAGAATATGCCGTCAATCTATTTGATTGTACATTTGTGGGTGAAATGCGGCAGCCAGTTGCGCAAAGCAGTGCCCCCCCTTCATAAAAATTGTGGGTTGAAGTGACCAATTTATTGTTGTTTTTATTCTTGGGGGATTATCAGCAGGCGTGTGGAGTAAGGAAACTTGCCCAAGGTTTTGCCCACACCCGTCTGCTCAGGTCTCTCACCTGTGAGGCAAGTGCTCCAGCCACCGAGGACCTCGCGTACTATGTAAACATAGATGTGAGGGGTTTGCAGTAAAATTGCTATGATCCTAGCTTCATCCGTTCATCTATCTTAAAAAGGCTGCCAGCTCTCATCTTCTGCTCGTCAGTTTTGAAATATTTGGGCGAATTTAAAACGAGGTTTGAATCACGCCATTGAAGGTTAAATTAAAAAATCATTTCTATGCATGTTAATGCTGCCCTCGTACTTTTTTTTTACAAAAGCCCTTTTTATCGATATTTTATTGCAGGGGAAAGAGTGAATGGATCGCTATAATTGTATTTCATTCCAATCATTCTTCTTTTTAAAGTTGAGGGCCGTTCTCAAATTACTACAGCGATGTAATTGCCACAGCACAGTTTGAAATTGTCTGGAGATTGTGATTCGGCGGGTTCCCGAGTGTCTCAAATTGGTTCATTGTAAAAACACATGTAGGGTCTGTGTGAAGTTGGGTTCGGTTGTTTGTGATCTGCCGTGAGCAGAGGTGTTACACGAGAGTTTCTGGACGGGACACAGGGCAGAATTATACCAGCGATGGAACTTGCTTCAAATATATTTCTTTAATAATCTGCTATCTTGTCGATTACTGTTAGGAATCTTCCAGTTGTGTCAACAGCTGCAAAACAACTGGGACTCTGGCAGGATTTGTGCAATTACCGTACATTTATTCTCGTTGCAGGAGGTGTGGGGGTGGGTTTAGCTCGCTATCGCAGCAGTAAGCTGAAGGAAAGTTGCTAAGGAGACCTTCATAGGTCTCATTTACTGCCTCGATTCTGTGTACCGTGCTCTTCGAAGCATTCAATATCGTCACCAAAGAAATACACAGAAACAGGAAGAGGCCATTCAGCCCCTTGAGCCTGTTCCGCCATGATACCATGGCTGATCTGCATCTCAACTTCCACTTACCGACCTTCGCTCCATATCCCTTGAAACTTTTACCTCCACATCGACTAATTCTGAAATGGTTATGATTTGCAATCCACATTTTATTTATATAGTGCGTGTGTATTGGTGGGGTGGGGGGATGCAGGGTTAGGACATTAAAGAGTGATCCGTTTCAATGACGGAGCGAATGTGAAGCTCATTTTATCTTTTACTTTGGTGACGGTTCATTTTTCTTAGCCTTCACCTGTAAGCCGGCTTCTGCAGGTATGTCTGGCTGCCCGTGTCTGGATCTGCCCTACGGATATTTCTGGGACTTTATTCTGGGAAATGTGTGATTTTTTTTCCCCCCCCGAACTATCAATCCAAATCATCATTATCTTCAATCTCAAAAAAGTTTTGCTTCACTTTCTTACACATCACTCCTCCTGGTGGTTGGTTAGGAACAGATAAGTTGGTGTATTTGAGGTCGGCTAGATACGGATTGGTGCTTTTGTCTTCAGATGTCTCGAGGCATTTTAACAAACAATACCTGAGCAGGTATTGGGGCCCTTGGCTCGATCTCTCATTGCGATGAAGCATTCAATAACGCAGTCCTCACTCAGAAATGCACTGGTCTAACAGCCCCCAAACGTATCACAATCAGTGTATCCCGTGACACGTTTCGAGACATTCTCGACATTGCGATCAGGCGCTATGTCAAGTACAAGTATTACTTACTGGCTGCTGTGTTTCGCCCGTGAATCACCCAGTCACTACACTTTGCCAGTGTTTTCTGTGAAGCGCTTTGAGACGTCTCGATGACGTGATTGGAGCTCCTGTAGCTCGGTGATTAGAGCGCTCGCCCTACAAGCGTGAGACCTGTGTTCGAATCCAGGCAGGTTAGGGGGCCTGAAACCTTGCGCAAGTTTCCTTACTCGACACACACACACACGTATGCGCCTAAATAATAATAATAATCCGTCCCCCCCCCAAAACCCACAGGAATAAAATTGGTCATTTTCAATCTACGACTGTTTGTGTGTGTGCGGGGGGGGGTGGGGGGGGGGGAACGCTGCTGTGCGCAATCGGCTGCCGCGTTTCGTCCACAGATATACAATCAATTCACTTTACAGTATATTCTGCGAAGCGCTTTGAGACGTCTGAATGACATGATAAGGATTATTATTATGTGGGGTTTGAATTCGTAACAGTAGGGAGTACTGACCTCGCCAGGCTGACATCAAATTCTCAAAACAAACTTGACCATTTTTTATTGTAAGCCTAATTGTGTTAATGTGCGATGTTTCCAGGTAGATGAATCAGGTAACTCTTTGAAAAGTTCACAATTAAATCTCACCGAAAGGTATATAATTAAGCCTTGTGATCGTTTTTTTTAAAAGAAATAATAATTCCCCATTGAATTAGTCGAAACAAGTGCTCGGAATTGAACGCATGCAAATTTCTGCGCTACAGTGTTTCTGTAACTAGTGTTGTCAACATGAAACCTCTAACGTTTGCACCAACAACCTTGTTTGTTTTGCTCTGAGGAAGCAATGTTTCTATCGACTACAAACGTGAAGAGTTTTGCTGTGATTTACCAAGTTTGCCTTCCGCCAGCCAGGCTTGGCAGTCGCTTGACATGTCGTGTCCCAAACTGTACTCTGTGTCCGTGAGATATGATTTCCTTATTGAAATCTATCTTCATTTGTTCTTCAAACAGCCACAAGGCCTTCGCTGCATTAAAGTAATTCAACAAAATGTTGTAAAGCGACATTTACAGCACCCGTTTCCCTCATTATGTTCGATTTATCTCATCTCTAACCACTGGAATTCCGTCTCACAGTCCCTCCGCCTCGCCCTCGCTCTCTCCCCGGCCTCCTTCTAGTCTCTCTTCCAAGACCCAACCGATTCGCCGGTCCCCATGGTTCACCCCACATCCCCTCCCTCCCCGATCCCCACCCCCCAGCTCGGGTCTGAATCGTTGACACAAACATTCACATCGGGAGGACAACCCAAGGGCGCTGGACACTGAGCGCAGAGTTGGGGTCACGGTACAAGAGAACGGTCTTGGCACGGTCGAAGAGGAGGGTCTTGAGGTGGGATTTGGAGGAGGCCAAGGAGTGGGGAGGGGGGGGGGGGGGGTGAGGCGGAGGGATTCTGGGATGGAGTTCCAAAGGTTGGGGGCCGAGTGGCCGAAGTGTGGACAATACAAACTTAAATTGTTGTTGTTGTTGCCGCGGAGTTTGCTGTACAGCTCGCGTCAGCGGCTTTCCAGGTCATTGGGTTTAGGCTGAATTTTGTAATCTCTTGGAGGGAATCATTACCGGATTAAACTCCCCCATAATAGACAACAATTTCCAATTGGCGAGCGTCCTGAACGCGGAGCGACGTTACAAGAGATGTGCGCTGGACACTGAGAGCGAGGAGGCGAGGGCAAGGGAGTGTGAGATGCGCATTGGGAGAGGAGATGGCTACAGGCAAGGTCAAAGAGTGATTTTAAAAAAAATCAGATTGTAAAGGGTGCTTTATAAATAGATCAACGGCAGTGTAAGTTGGTGTGTGTGTGTATGTGTGAGAGAGAGAGGGGGAGGCGGCAAGAGAGATGGGGAGAGAGGTGGAAAAAGGAAGGGAGAGGGAAAGATGGAGGGAGGAAAGAGAGAGGAAGGAAGGAAGGAAGGAAGGAAGCGAGAGTTGGGGCTGGTGTGGTGGTGTGGTGGTGTGGGGGGGGGAGAGGTGTTGACAGAAAGGTTCCAGAGGGTGGAGGCTAAAGCTTAGCCTACCTGATGTGGGGGGGGGGTGGGGGGGTGGCAGAAAACTGAGAGAAAGCTGAACAAATACTGAACGCAAAAAACGTTACAGTCGTGTGCAAACAATAATAACGCAATCACTCCTGGTCATGAAGGGAGAGAGAGCAGAAATGTTCTCCCTCAGGCCTGTGACCCCAATTTATCTCTTCAGTTCACAAAATCACCGACCTTTATACCATTTTTATCCCAGTGAAAAAGCATAACTCCCCCCCCCCCCCCCCCCCCCCCGTTGTGTTTGCAATCCTCCCTTTTACTCAAATGAGCCACGCTGTCAACCCAAAGTAGTTTTGGCTCATAAAGCAGATTGTATATTGGTCACTACGGCCTTTTATCTGTGTATGTGGGGAGAGAGGGGGAGAGTGGTAGAGCAAGAAGATATCTTATGCATGATAGTCGTAGTTAGCTTTGTGTGCGTGTGGTTAATAAATATATGTGTGTGTGTATATATTATTTCCTAAGAGACATCTGGAAATTTGTGGTCATGAAGCTAAGTGGTTAGAGCACTCGTCTTGCGAGCGAGAGACTCTGGTTCAATTCCCGGCAGGTCGAAACCATGGGCGAGTTTTCTTGACCGCACACCCCTGATAATACAAAATCACACTTGTATCGTGCCTCTCACATCAGGAGAACGTCCCAAAGCGCTGATGATAATCCCTCACGCAAAATAATGAATGGTCGCTCAATCTCGGACCTGCACGCAAATTGGCTGCCGCGATTCGCCCACGAGTATACAGTCAGTTCATTTTACTATAATCTGTGAAGTGCTTTGAGATGTCTAGAAGACGTGCAAAGCACGATATCAAATGCAGGTATGATTAATCAACCAATTAGCAGCTGCGTATTGCCCGCGCACCCCCCCCCACACCCCCCAAAATATACGGTCAGTACATTTTCCAGTATATCTATGAAGCACTTTGAGATGTCTCAATTGACGTGATAAGGCAGTGGTATCAAATGCAAGGATTGTACGTTATTATTATTATTATTCAATCTTATCTCCTTTGCTTTTGAAAGCAGACGCACTTTCTGCTTTTCCCCCATCGCCGCGGGGGCGCCCGCGTGTACACTGTGCGTTGAGGGAACGCGTCGCTTTCACAAGCCGTGCCTTCTCGAAGCTGAGCCTCCTTTCCGCCTCGTTGGGTGTCTAACCTACGTCTAGAACCCTTGGCCTTTTTATTCCGCAGTAGCGTGCCGGGCGAGTGGAATCTTTCCCCATTAATAAAGGGAACAGTTGAGTTCAACAATCACTCGGGTAGCGAATGGCCAGGTTTTTTTTAAGCTGACGGATTTTTACGTTTTCAACTAACAACCTGTGACTGTGTTACAAATTGTATTTAATGTACCGTATTTAACTGGGCGCGCAGAAAGATCTCGCCCGCTGTCGGCTTTGCGCGAGGCTTTGCTGTCTCGAGGCCCCTTTTAGCTTTAGTTCCAAGGGAATTCTGATTCTGAAGCTCTCTGCTGAACCGAACTGTGTGCGAAAGAGTAACGCTACATTGACAGGCGCACAACCTTTTTGCCTGCGTCAAATACAGGCGTTGAGCTCGGTCCGCCGAGAGACCTACCTCTTTGATCGTGCTGTCACTCGCCTTTGCCCTCTCTCCCCAAGTCCCTGGACACCTGCCCCCAACCTGTTCAGCTCTTTGGATTATCCAACACGTAAAGTGCAATATAATTTGTAAGATGTGTGACTCACTCCCTTCCAGGCCTCCCTCGAGATCTTGCTCGCCTTCCGCCAGCCTCTCCGCCCCCACACGCTGGAACTCCATCCCGCAGTCCCATCGCCTCGCTTCCTCCCTTGACTCCTTCAAGGCCGGTCTCGATACCTTCCTCTTCGCCCCGTGTTTTGGAACGCCCCCTCACCCGCCCCCCCCCACCGACTTAAAATTGTATTATATTGCACTGCAACTTTGCAGGGGATCTATCTGTAGCTCAGTGGTTAGAGCACTCGCCTTACAAGCGTGAGACCTGTGTTCGAATTCAGGCAGATTAGGACGAAACCTTGGTCGAGTTCCCTACTCGACACACCTAATAATAATTCATCCCCCCCAAAAAAAAACACGATAATAAAAATTGGTCATTTCAATCCACGACTTCTTGTGGGGGACGCTGCTGTGCGCAATTGGCTGCCGCGTTTCGCCCACAAATATACAGTCAATTCACTTTACAGTGTATTCTGTGAGGCGCTTTGAGACGTGGATTAGATGTGAAAAGCCGCTATATCGAATACAAGGCTTATTATTAATATTATTACGAAGGGCTCTGAGATATTCTGATGTAAAGGGTATCATATCAAATGATTTGTGCACGTTTTCTTTTTCAATCTCTGCCTGCCCCAATCGCGTTTCAAAGGTGGTTGGAAAAATCTGACGAGAAAATGAACTGCCTTGATTTATCTCAATGTTACATTCATTAAAAAAAAAAGCAACTCTTTGTGTCTATTCATTATCTGATGCTTTTCAGCTCCAAACCTTGATTTTCTATCAACCTAAATGACAACCTTGTTACATACCTGCTTGCAAATGCTCACTCCTTGCTGGAAGAAATGCCTGAAAGAAATGCCTTCACCATCATAATTTTTTTAAATCCTTTCATTTGGTATTGCACCCGTCGACGAGCAGTCAATTCACCACGCGGTATATTCTGTGACGCGCTTTGAGATGCCTGGAAGATGTCACTGTATAAAACGTGAGGATTACTAGTATTGATTAGGGAAAAGCCGTGTAAATGAACCCTCTGTCTGCCCTCACCCTTTGGATTTCCATCCCATCGAATCTTCGCTTTGCTCCCGCCATCCCTTGCCTTCTTCGAGGCCTGTCTCAACCAAGTCCTCTTCGACCTCGCCACTTGAATCACCTTCCTCCCCCTACGTTTCCAGCCCCCCCCCCCCCACCCCTCTCGACGCCAAACGCTTGACAGTTCAGGGTCCTGGGCCGCACAAATACAATCTGTCATTGTGTTGTTGCAACTCGATCCAAACGTCTGTAGATTTAGTTAGTTCGCAGATTAGCTTGCCTTGTCTGAATTCGTAAACCGTGCAAAAGGCGGTAATGGGGAGGGCAGGGGAGAAAGGAGGAGGGTGTGTGCGAGAGGGGGGGGGGGGAAATCGACAAAGCTGCTGATCGGAACAGACTTGTTTCTCCCATCGTTTCTAGTTTCGTGTCTGCGTTATTTTCCGCACCCAGAATGGGTCCCTGCTGTGCGGAGTTGGCTTTGCTTTGCCCGGCGGGGGGGGGTTTAGGCCTGGCATTTGATTCACCGTTAATGGAATCCACGGAGATCAGTCGGGGTGATTTTCGTATTAACATTTCACAAGAGCGATTTCAACTGCGCTGTCTGTTCTCTCTCTCTCTCTGTGTGTGTATGTGTGTGTGTGTGTATGTTGGGATTAACGGAGGTGGGGGGGAGGAGAGAGAGGATGTGCGTGGAGATGTTTGGACCGGCAACGAGGCGAAGAAAGTCATCGTGGCGTGCGTTGACTTGGGTTTCTACACCTCTCTTTGAGAGCGACACGTTGACTTAATACATGGATTCTGATCGTCTTTGTCACGTTGCTCTGTGGGGAGGAGAGAAGAGAGTGGAGGGGGGTGGGGCGGGTGGGTGGGTGGTTGGGGGGAGGTATTCATTGCAACAAGAAGTTATAGCCCATTAGATATCACGTACATCTTTATTTGCTGCCACAATCGATTGTACCTTCCAATGGCAGCAGTGTTTCTCACTGAGCACATTGTATTACTGATCCTGTTTACTTCTTCCCCCCCCACCCCCCCCCCCCCCCTTTGTGCCGAGGACCTCCGACTTGCGAAGAAATCCCTGTATCTTTTATGTTCTCTTTGTTACACACACACACAAAACAAAACACCCCAGTGGGTTCCGCTTGTGTCATTCACGGCAAAATGTACCCTCTCTTGTCGAACCTTTTTATTTTCTCTCCCGAGTCCTGTAGCGTCGTGTTTGGAGCTACTCGCCTCGCAAGGCGAGAGGATCTGGGTTCGATTTCCACCGGCAAGGCGAAACCTCAGGGCAAGTTTCCTTACCTCTGTTTACCACGTAGTAAGTAGGTAGTCGATTGGCAGATCACTTTCCGGGGGTGGGGGGGGGGGGGGGGGGTAATAATTAACCTTTTTTTTAAAACAAAACATACAATCAATTCACTTTCCAGTGATATCCTGTGAAGCGTTTTGTGACGTCTCAAAAGCTCGATAAAGCGCTGTATCAAATGCGAGGATTATTATAAGAGTTAGGAGCAGGAGTAGGCCATTCAGCCCTTCAAGCCTGCTACTCACTCACTCACTCACTCACTCACTACGTGGTTATCATTATGAAGCGCACTGTGGAACGAAACACGCGCATGTAACAATAATAATAATAATCCTCGCATTTGATAGAGCGCTTTTCACGTTTTCTAGACGTCTCAAAGTTACATCTTTACAGAATATACTGCAAAGTGAATGAACTGTTCATTTGTGGGCAAAACGCGACAGCCAATTGCGCACTTCAGTGTCCCACAAACAGTCGTGGATTAAAAATAACCAATTTATCATTGTGGAGGGTGGGGGGGGGGGGGTTTGGGGATTATTATTAGGTGTGTGTGTGTGTGGAGTAAGGAAACTTGACCAAGATTTTGCCCTGACCTGCCTGGATTTGAACCCTGGCTTGCGAGGCACGTGCTCTAACCACAGAACTCCAAAAATAAAGGGGAAATAGGCCGAAATATGTTCTGTGATGCACTAAAATAGCGGAACAGACTTGATGGATTGAACAAGACCTCCCTCTTTTTTCTAAGCAAATAATGTAATGAGAGTCTTAAGCAGCGGGACTGAATCTGTTCCACGTTGATCAATCTCCACTGTGTGGCTATCAGTTTAGTTATGGATCCCATGTTTTTTTTTGTTGTTGCAAGTTTTCTTTGCTGCAAATTGAGACAAAGTAATAATCTTTGCGCTTACGGTGGGGAATTAATTGTTGGTTTTGGTGCAATTTAGAGTCAAATAAATTGTTACCATTGAGCAGAGCTGGAGGTTTTTTTTTTCCCCTTCCAGGGTCTGGGAGGCTGTTTGCGAAGATGTTTTATTTGCCTATCGACTGGGTGATACACTGACAATGAAATTCACTAATTGAGCGAATGATTGGAGTGGGATTGAGTGGCGCAGCCAGTTTGCTCATGTCTCGTTGTCTCCTTTGCATCAGTCAATTCGCTTCACCAGTCACTTCTGCGAAGCGCTTTGAGACGTTTAGAAGATGGGTTGGTAAAAGCGCGCTATCAAATGCGAGGATTATTATTCGAGCGGTATTATATTACACGCGCCTGTTTCGTTCCATTGGCCACTGATTCCGTGCTCATCAAGCTCTCTTTGATCAGGGGGATTGTAACCAAACGTTGGAAGGTTTCCTTAAGCGTGTCCTTCGTGGCTTTACCTCGCTTCAGTTTACCAAGGAATAACGCGGTTGTGGATTCGAACACAGGTCTCACCCTTGTAAGGCAAGTGCTCTAACCGTTGAGCTCCAGGAGCTATGATCAGGTTAAGGAAACCCGTTACTGTTCTTTCCATTTCCTGTTTCAAGAACGCTGAGGGGTGAGTTGCGAGCGATTAAAATTAGGGGTGGGAAGAAACAAAAATAAGATGAGTGAGGGGGGAAAAAAACCGCCACCTGTTCGACTGTGAAGGCACAGAACAGATCGGTGTTTTGACTGAAATACAAAGCAGCAAATGAAGGGCAGACTTGTTTCATGTGTAGGCTCTCAGTTATACATGCACTAACTGTATTTTGTACAATGTCTTGTTGCGAAAAGCTCTTCTCAGTTCAGTCCGGTGGGATTAGACACCGGGATATCCAAGCGTGTCTTGTCTAATGAACTTTTGGTGTACAGTATTATCGTACAATTCCTGCGAGGCGAAAAAGGTTTTCATTTCTCATTGGCTCCAGGCCATACCAACTAAACTTTGTGCCTTTTTTTTTTATCTCTTCGTCTTTATCTCTTCGTCTCTTGCGCGGATGCAAGCTGTTGCTGCTGTGAAGCAGGCTGACTTGTCCAGCAGACGGTTAATTTGGAGACTGTGCGAGTGAGAGGAAGTGTGGCGTCAGCGCCGAGTGAAAGCGAGTGGAGGGCTTGAGGTTGCTTTTCATGCCATTGCTGACACCGAGCTGCATTCTGACCCAGGTCCCGCGGTTTACAGGAAAAGTCTCGACAGCTGCCCTCAGTCTATGCCTCTGAGTCACGAGCGTTGTGGGTTCGAGTCATACCACCGAAAGTCTGTGCTTGCAGTCTAGGCTGACATTCCAGTTGTGTGCGCGTGTGTGTGTGTGTGTGTCTGTGTGGGAGTGGACACCACATCGTCGGAGGTGCCATCCTTCAAATGAATCACCAAATGTGTCCCGCTCTGACCTTGTTTTTACACAAAAATAAAGACCACAAACTTCTCAGTAAGAAGCGTAGAATCTTACATCACAGAAGGAGGCCGGTCGGCCCATTTGTCCCTGTGTCAGCTGTTTGGAAGAGTCACCAACTAGCCACGCTCTCTCCGCGCTCTCTCTCTCCAGATCCTGGCAGAGAAAGTTTTCTTTTCTAATTCAACGAATTCCCTTTTGAAAGTTCTGATTGGATCTGGTGTAAGAGTCGGGTGTAAGTCAGTTGGTTTTAATTCTCTTCATGCGAGCCGTATTCGTTCGCAGCACAACTTGACTTCCTTTGGTGGTCAAACACGGATTCAAATTCCTCTCCAGCACAATTAATCCCAATTCTTTTTTGGAGGTGTGTGTGTGAGCGAGCGAAAGAGTGAGTGAGCGAACGAGCGAGCGTGGCGTGCGTCACGCAGCTGGGCTCGATTTCTGTTTGGAAAATATTAATCCTTTCCTCCCGAGGGCGAGTATGTAAACCGCACAATTAAACAGTCCCTGCTGGTGGGGAGTTTGATTGTCCGATTTGCGTTGAGCTACCTGTAGCTTTCAAAAGCTGCCATTCCTCGGTTGAGTTGTTTCTCTGGGATTTAGATACTGTTGCTAACAACAGCGCTGAACATAAAAGTCTTTTGCATAATCCGATCATTGATGAGTTCAGGAAATCCTTGACTGAGCTCACAGAATGGTTGATTGTTTGTCCTAAGTAATTCATCAAAATCCTTGGAAGGCAATAGTGCAAACGGGGCCGGAAGGCTGTGTGGAGTTGGCTAGCAACGGGGGGTGTGGGGGGGGTTGGTAATTAAGGTATTTCTCTTATAACGTGAGTTCAATAAATTTGACCCATGAGCGTTAAAATGGCCGCCGGCCAGTACCACGTCCGGGTTGTCCGTTCCCCACTGACATCGCTTCCTGTTTCCGGCTCAAACTGCCCAGCTTGCGGTCGCACGGCCAACGCTTCCGGTCGACCCCCAGTTCTGGAATATTCTGTCGCTCGGTGGTTAGAGCACTGGCCGTGCCAGCGAGAGAGAGACCCGGGTTTGATTCCCGGCAGGTCAGGGTGAAACCTCGGGCGAGTTTCCTTACCCTCTACACGCCTGATAATAATCCCTCGAGTGGAGAAAACAATGATACACGGGTCATTTCAATCCACGACTGTTTGCGGGGACGCTGCGGTGCGCAATCGGCTGCCGCGTTTCGCCCACAAATATACAGTCCAATTCACTTTGACTGTGAAGCTCATTCTGTGAAGCTCTTTGAGACGTCGATAAGATGCGAAAAGCGCTATATCCATTGCAAGGTTTATTATAATATCATGTCGCAGTCCCAACTGAAAGCAATGTCTCTGGCACCCCAATTTCCTTCCAATTTGCGGTTTGTGTAGTCACTGCTTCTGGCGCCCGGGCTGGGGTGGAACGAGAACGAGACAAGGCTTCAGTGTAAGTCTGAGTGAGTAGGTCTTTCAGTTGACCCTCGTGGAGGATTGCCTCGCGCTGTAATACTGTGCGGAATTGTTCCAGAGGGTCACAGAGCAGGAAAGTTGAGTGCGTGAGGCAGGCCCGTTGAGTTTCGTTGCTTCAATTGGTAGAGAGCAATGACATTTTGTTGGGTGGGTGGGGGTTGTTGTTTGCTCTGGCCTGCAGCCTCTCTCTATGCCCCCCACCTTTTTGGAAACACCACAGTCACTCTTGAGACCTTACCCTGGGTGAGGCGAATGCAAGTTGTTGCTGAAGTAATAAAATAGCAAAGAGTATATTAATTATGGAGCCATTTCTGCATCAAAAGAGACATTTTTATGCAACACAGGTCTCCTCAGAATACAGAACAAGCTATTTATGATCCACGAACCCCCCTTTTGCTCAAATGGCCTGAATCATTGGGTCCATGGCTGTGCCAAACTCCCAAGAGCTCGGTGGTTAGAGCGCTCGCCTTACAAGCGTGAGACCTGTGTTCGAATCCAGGCAGATCACGGCAAAACCTTGGGCAAGTTTCCTCACTCCACATGCCTAATAATAATCCCCCCACCCCCCTTACCCCCAAAACACACAATAATAAAAATTGGCCATTTCAATCCACGGCAATAATGCAAGTATTATTATATTTATTATATTAAAGAAGGCAGTTCGTATTCTGGCAGACGAGTTCACTTCTCAGTATATATATATATATATGTACAGTATAGATAAACCATCAAGGTGTGTCAGAGTGCTTTCTGGATTGAACTCTCTCAAGTCGCCCTCTCCATCTAGACTGGCTGCTCTTCTGAGCCAAGACATTTTTATGGACTCTTTAGTCCATTGCTTCAGCATCCCCCGCAGTTAATATTTTGCTCCTAATGGCTTATTAATAGCAGAGACGTGGATGCACAAAAATGTCTCGTGTTGTACTGCAGTTTGTCCATTGATACGAACGGAACTTGGAAACACGCTGACGATTCTCAAGCCAAGTACAGAGAGTGGATTCTTCTTCAGAGTAGATTTCTAATCCTCCCCCATCTTTTCCAGTTTCCCTCACCCGCCCTCCCAAAATCGTTCGTACCTTTATCGACGCACTGGGAGAAAGAGATAATAACTGTTCGGATTTTTTTAAAAAACTTGGTCTGTATTTTTTTCCGCCTGCCTTTTATAAGTTAAAAGGGCATTTAAAAAAACATTGGTTTGATAACTTTGATACAAAATCCATTTCGATAACACTGACAAGAAAATCTTTAAGCTGCAGTGTGGATATCTCTGGAACCACTATCACACCCTTTCAGATGCCGTCGATGATATGGGTGGTTCTATTTTGCCTTTCTCGCCCAAAGCAATAATTGGAAGAAATTGCTGCTATTCTGAAGGCAATTTTTTTTTCTCTTTTGTGTGTGGCATTTTCACAGGTCATCATTTCTTTATTGGACATTCTCTCTTGCACACGGATACCACTCATCGTGTTTCAAGAGTTTGCAGGCAAGCTCAGGGAGAATTCCACGGATCCCATCGTTCCTGTAGCGTCCGACGTAGAATGTGCGCCTTCCATTCTTGTTCCCCGATTCACCCGTCCCATATTGGCAGGCGGGCCTTCAGTCACTCTGCCCTCAACCTCTGGAATTCCATCCCGCTTTCTCGTTTCCATCTGAAACCCTGTCTGTCCAGCGTGTTCCCGATGTAAAAGGCGCGACATGCATGTGGTTTTGTGTTTGTTGTGATCACGACTTTGAGACGTCCCAAAACGCTTCGCAGGATATGAAGTGGATTGAATGAATGTATTCGAAACCTTATCCTCGGAAAATTTGGCTGCAGATTAACCAGAGTATGCGTTGAATGATGAAACACTGCTGGGTGTGTTTAATCACCTACCTTATCCTTGATTTCCCTCTCTCCTTGTCCAGCTTTGACAACCCTTGTAGTGAATGCTCAGGATCTCAGAGTTAACAAGGGCTGAGTGAGAAGAATTCTTGCCCACCGCTGACTGAGAGACTAGTCTGCAGGTCTCGCTAAGAAAGCAAGCCAGCTGGTTCATCAACAGTGTTGATTACTAAGAGAGCTGTGAGTCTCCCCGGGTCAGATATCAAACTAGCGAGAGCGTCGCAGAGCAGTTTGATTCGCAGAGCAGAGAGAGAGAGAGAGAGCACGCGCGCACGAGCGAGCGAGCAAAGCGCGACAACGGGTTTTGAAGCGTTTACATAAATCGTTGTATTTTGGCCCGCGCTGAAGGGGAAAAAGTTAATTTGTCTCGGTAAATGTTTCTTTTTTCCGGCTTTGTTGGAAGGAGCCCTGTCGCTTAAACAAACTTATTTCAAAAGCAGCAATCAAGTCCGACAGTGTTTCCGACAGATATCAACCGCCAAACGCCATTAACCTTTCATTTGATGGCGAAACCCCTGCGCTTGTCGTCGTCCTCTTGTTTTCTAGTCTCCCAATACGCTCGCAGCGCTGCTAATTAGGAGGCAGACCGATGCCTGGGAGGTTCTGTGTGCGGAGTTTTGAATACAATGAGGTGCGTTTAATTGCTCGGAGCTTGAATTGCCTTTGTAAAGCAACTCGTCATTGGAATTCTCCGAGCTGCTTGAGAGTGGGTGGGGGGGGGGGGGGGGGGGATGGGGGAGAGAGGGGTAGAGAGAGAGATACCAAATTGACTTCTCTCACAAAGCGAATGCTCACTAATGGTGCATTAGAGCTGTGCTTTGCTGCATGTTAAGAGTTTTGGTTCAGCCCCAATGTATTCGATTGATTTTATCGAAATGGATTAGTCGGCATACAACCAGCAAGTCAAGTTTCCTCGCTGAGAGAGAGAGAGAGAGATAGAGAGTGCAAACTAGCAGATCAATTGAATTTTCTTCCTGGAAAAAATACTGCGCTGAACAGGGGGGAAAAACGCTCCTCTCTACTGGGCCCGAGTTGGGAACCGTATACATTCAATACGCCTTCTGCAAAGTATGAGTTAGGGGTGAAACGTATAAATCCTCGCTGGTCTCCCCAGCTCCACTATTCAAAAGATCCAGCTCATTCAGAATTGCCACCCGTATACTTGGGTTGTCCAGACCAAACTCCATACCCACATCTCGTGTTCAGATTCAATTTGAATTGTGTTCGATAGCTGTGCGCAATTGGCTGCCACGTTTCGCCCTCAAAAAAAAGTTTTTTTTAAAAAATTCGCTTTTCATTATATTCTGTGAAGCGCTTTGAGATGTCTTAGAACACGTGAAAGGCTCGATATCAAATGCAAGGATTGTTATTTTAACAAGGAAATTCAACAGGTGTTTGGGCAGGTCCGTGACTTGCGCCATTATATGATGTACACAGATTTTACTGCATTGCCCCGTTACTAGCTTCCAATTCTCCCTCTCGGTGGCTTGCTATCAGTTTATCAGCGAGCTCTGTGTGCATATAGCCATCAGAGGAACATTCCCTGGGAGGGAGGGAGGGAGGGAGAGAGAGAGAGACTGATGGGGTGGATCAGTTTCAGTTTTAAGTGCTTTGACGACTGCTGTTAAAGGCTGGTCTGGCTCACAGACAGCTTAACTAACTCGTCAGTTATCCATTTACCGTACCACAATGGGTCCATTTGGAAATTCCATATACATACATATATTTTGTTTAAATGGCTTCCAATCCCTCAAGGGATTCTCTGGTGTTGAATCAGCCTCTGCATTCTCTGTCAAAGGAAGCTTTTACCCCACCTCTGTGAACACAATTCGCTGCCAAGAGCGAGATTTGTATTTAGAAGTGAGTCAGCATTCTTATTGCTGATGTCTGTTATTTTTGTTTTTTTTAAAAAAGAATGGGAGATGACTTGCTTCCCTGCTTACGTTGAACTCTTACAGCCGTTATTGGGATCGCGCTCGTGTCCAGAGTCTCTTAACTTGCAGAGCAAAATCAATCAGCTTCTCCTGCTGTTAAATGATTTAAAACCGTTTATTGATCCATTGTAAATGAAGAGAACATGATGGGGCGGGTGGGGGAGGGTGTTCCAAGGAGAGAGAGAAAGCGTGGAACGATAATAATAATCCTTGCATCTCAAAGCGCTTCACAGGATATTCCCTAAAGTGTAGTGTCTGTGTGTTTTGTGGGCGAAAATCGGCAGCCGGTTGCACACAGCAGCGTCCCACAAGCAGTGACCACACTATTTAAATTATTCTCATCCTCATCATTTTCAGGTGGAATAAATAACCTGTAGTTGAACGAGTGCGATTGATGAGAGCAGCGAGGAACGGAGAAGAATCTTTTTCTCCTCTTCGCATAATAGTTTGGAAACCCATTTTAAGTCGAGAGGCTGACGTTAGTGGAATGATTTACCTTAGGAGCCAGTCGATTCGAATTGGGTAATTCACTTCAGGACGGTCGATTCGATAACTTTTAAGAGAGAAGTAGATGGTTATTTGGGGGTGAGTGGGGGTGGAGTGGGGGGGGGGGGGGGGGGGAGGGAGAGACAGGTTTTCAGGGCTATGGGGAGAGAGAGCGGGGGAGTGGGATTGACTTGGACAATTGTTTTCAACGAGCCTACGCAGCAAACATGATGAGCCGAATGGCCTGTCCTGTATGATTCCTTTACAAATGTTTCGGGGACATTGCTACACATAAATCAGCTGCCAGGTTGGCTTACAAAAACACTCAGTTATTGCACTCTGCAGTAAAGTATACACTGTAGAGCAAAACATTTTGAGGCATCCATCTGATGCGTAAGGCACTGAATTACGGCTCCAGCGATGCATGTGTATGTTTTTATGGGCCCATCTAAAGTATTCTTCACTGCTAAACACTTTTCTCCCTCCAAACCACCCACCCTCACCTCCGCCCAGTCTCACGTTGAAGTAGCACAACAAACAGAACCCGAACGTATGGAGAAATCGTTCGTTCTTGAATACCGCTGACAACATTAATAATCTGCCCCCACAAAAAAGCCCACGATGATATAAAAAAAATCATTTCAATCCACGACTGTTTATAGGACGCTGCTGTGCACAATTGGCTGCCACGTTTCACCCACAAAAATACCGTCAATTCACTTTACAGCATATTCCGCGAGACACTTCGAGACGTCGGTAAGATGTGAAAAGCGCCGTATCAATTTCAAGGATTATTATTAATATTCGACAGCCCTATTATAATTTTTACAAGCGTTCAACTCCCACCCAGAGTGGTGTGCTTCCTCCACTCCCTTCCTGTCAGGTTCAGTCGAATCATTAGGGTTAATGTATTTTTATTATCGCCTGGCTACACTCTTACCCCATTTTCCGCCCTCCACAGTGTAACCAGAATACTACAGAGGGTGGTTGGGGGGGGGGGGGGGGGGGGGTCTGTTGTATTAGCGTTTGAATGGGTTGTATGAAGTGGGTTTCAGTGTACAGTACCTTGTTTGAATGCTGTATGATTTTTTTTTGAAGTTCTCCACCTGATGAACTAACACTTAAAATAATCAGTTTCTGATTGCACTGATTAATGTGCGTCATCTTTGCGGCTTTTGGATGTTTCTCTCTAGTTTTACCGCCTCGTAACCGACCAACTTCGAAATCAATCTACATAACAATCGTGAAGCTCTCTGAGACCCCGTCCTGCGTGGAGGGCGCTATATAAATTGAAGTTGTTGTTGTGTAAAATTTCCCCCCAATTGGATCAATGGCACGCTGTGTGATTTTTTTTTTACACACACCCACCTGGTTGGACTCCAGTAGTTACCCCCAACGCATGCTCTGGTCTCCCCCTCCCAAGCCTTAGCTCTTGCCTCATACTTTCTGGAATTAGCTAAGCAGTATATGCGTCCCTCCAGAGAGAGAGAGTGTGTGTGTGTGCATTGCATTCCAACGATCTATCTCTTGGATTTTCACATGCAGGTGGAATGTGTGGAATTCTCAGCTTGGTTTGGACAGTGATGGGTTTCCCTGTGTGTCAGACACCTGGTTGATCACGGTGATGTGTGTGTCTCTCTCTCTTACACACACACACACACACACACACACACACACACACACACATACACAGCTCACCCCCAATCAGTCGGGAAAAATCCCTTCCTGACTATTAACCCTGCAGCAATTTCTGTTGCACATTGTAAAGTTATATATTTATTCGTGTTTTAGTGGAGTAGGAAGTTAGCCGCGTGTGTGTGTCTGCGTGTATTCACCCACAAGCTACACCCCTCCATTCCGGTAGACTATCCGTGAATCCCATTGAGACGCGAAAGGATGCCGTACATCAAATGTACAAATTATTATTATTAATGTTTTGGTTGCCTCGTCAGACTCGCACTAACACGTTTGTGTGTATCTTGTTCCCCACCGGAGCAGGTTGACAGTCAGCCGTGTAAGATACTGTACGCAGCTTGTCGGAAACATCCAGGCAGTGTGGGGCAGAGTACAAAATCCTTCTCGTTTGCGTTGAACACTTTGGATCTGGTCGCACTCACTCACTCGCCGCTCAGTTGGGTAACATCAGCGTTGATAAGATTGCATTACGATAAAAAGATGACCTGATGTGGTGCTTGGCTATATTATCGGTCACTTAAGCTCTGCAAATCCCCGCTCTTCCCACGTTTCCTGATCTGGTAGATATCTCGAAGGGTGGCGAACGTACCGGATGCATCAGTATGCATTTGCGCAGAGTGAATACAGTTCTCCCTCCGCGCGCGCGCACACTACATTTAGAATAATCCAATCATAGAGTTGCATACTTTCAAGCAGAACTGAAGAGAGCTGCGAAGCCGGAGAGGGTGTAGGACTCGTAGAGTATAAACACCGGCACGGAAAGCGATCCGCCAATTGGTTAACTACCGAGTTATCGCTTTCCGCTAGGCCCTGTGCGCAACCGGCTGCTGCGTTTCGCCCACAAATGTGCAGTCAATTCACTTTCCAGTGTATTCTGTGAAGCGCTTTGAAACATCAAGTAGAAGCGCTATATCAAAGGCAAGGATTATTATTACTAGCACTGGTAAACCGGAGGTGTGCGCGCAGGGCAAGGAAGCTTGTCTAATGCCTCCTTATCCCTGACCGGGAATCGAACTCAGGTGCTCTCGCTTGTGTTGAAACTTTCCTTCACGTTTTTGCTTGAGAAAGTTACCACCCAGTCTGGTCTCCCGAGAGCATTTGTAGGAATGAACCATCTTCTCGTTACACGAGGTCTAATTGAACTGAAATCTTGAGATGCAGGAGGCCAACTCGTTAAAAAGTACAGTGATTAAAGTAGATTTGCTAAAGCGCGCTCGCAATTGTTAATTAGTCAGACTTTTTGTTTTGAAGCCCGCTGGGGTTTAGGTTTTGAATCATCTTATTGAATCATCGGAGGGTAACTGCCCCTTGGGGAAAAATTTAAAAATAAAGTTTCCCTTTTGCCTCTTTGTCTCGAAATTGAGAAATTAAAAGCCAATTGGACTCTGATTTAAGCCAAAGCATCCACTAGAAAAATATGGAATTTCTCTCACTGTGAGTGTGGGGACAAGAGGTTCAAATATTCTTCGGACAACGGCAACAGAATCACCCGCCTTTCACGTCAGGGGGAATATACCAAGGCGCTGGAACCTTTTCTTTTTGCTTTGCAAAATAACCTCTGATTCAGTTCAGCGGGAATTAAGTTCCTCAGTAATGGGGCAGTAGACAATTGACTATCTTGACTTGCAATCCAGCAGCTTAAATTTCCAGAGGTTTGAGTTTCACTCACTGAACAGAACTGTGTTGTTGTCCCTTTCTCTCTCTCTCTCTCTCCCCCCCACAGCCCACCCACCCTCCCCCGCACAGACCTCACATTTCAGGTTCCTCGGGTCAATCAATAACCGTCCTCTCAACGTGAAAAGCCAGGCCCCCACCCCCTCCTTTACAGCCTGAAAATCAGACCCTGCTTTGTGATAGCACAGCTGTTTGCTGTGATTATGGATACCCTGCGTTGTGTTTCTCTCTCCTATCCTAAAGTTGCTCTCCCAGTTTTTGCCCCCAAAGTGCCATTGTATCCAAAACAAAGCCCTCAATGTTTAATTCTCTCCTCTCTTCCAATGGGATCTCCACTCCTGACCAACCTCTCTACAAGGCTATTCCACTACCATCAATGGCGCAGCATAAATAAACACTACATTTAAAAAAAATAAACCAGCTCTCTGGGACTCTACCCTGAGTCATGGAACGGTGGTGGAGGCAGATTCCATAACAGCTTTTAAAAGGGAACTAGATCTTTATTTAGGAAGTGTTAGGTTATGGGGAGAGAGGCGGGCAGTGGGATTGAGTTGCTCTGTTCAAAGAGCCGGCACAGACTAGAAGGGCCGAATGGCCTCCTTTGTGCCGTATGATTCTATGAATCAAGCTGTTGTTGTTGGCATGGCTTTCCTTTCTGCTTTGGGTCTTCCGAGAGTCCCATACCGGTGAGGGAGTGCAAAGTGGATTAAAATAGGAAGATTTTATCAAAACCTCTCTCTCTTCTGTCCTCCTTCCTTCGCTCGCCGATGCGTATTGAAGGAGGACAACATTAATGTGACAGCCTGGTTTGGAAGGAGAGGCTATTTGATGTTCTTTTTCCCGACCCACTATCCATTGCCTCCACTGGCTCTGGCCTGCTGCTTGGCCCTCATACGTACCCTCGGCCACAACTCCCCGAAACTCTGTAACACTCTCCCTGTAACTTGCCTTCCCCATCTTCAGTGCGTTGCTAACCACTGAGCTAGAGATGAGGCCAAACCTTAGCACATTTATTTTCCCCTCTGCTCCCTTGAATTCCCAACCTAACTACTGTATTATCAAAGTAAGTGTATTCACAAGTGACTTGTGCGATCCCAGGCAGCGCTGTGAGACAATTTGACGCACAGTTCAGTTGTTGGGATTTCTCTCTATGATGAGCAAATTAATGCTGCTTAACAATATCGATCTTATTACCCCCAATTATGAAGGCTAGCCTGGGATGGGGTGTGGGGGGCGAGAGAGCGGAGGAAACATTTGGCCGTACGGTGGGAAGCTGAGTCTTTGGACATTGCGTCTTTGTGTTCACTCAGTTGGCTTTAGCTGTGAAAGAATAGTGTGGAAGCTTCGCCCCGCCCCCCCCCCCTCACCCTCCCTTGAATGAATGAATGAATGAATGAACGAACGAACGAATGAATGAATGAACAATTGGCCATCATTCATTTCCTGTGTCATTAATGAGGGCTTGGCTTCTTGTGCGAATACCACGAGCGATCACATGCTGTTCTCAATAGCCGTCAACACAAACCTGTAATTCCATTACACGGCACCTTTTCGAACAAAGCCACTGTGGGCCACAAAGAGAAATTGGTGAGATTTGCATTGGGAAGGAGTGGGGGGAGGCGGGGAACGGGGGGAGGGGAGGAAATGAGTCTGATGGAGACACCCTCACCACTTATTTTGTGCTGGATTCTCTTCATCCGTACGTACACTTTAAAAAGCTGCCAATCGACCTACTTACTGCTAGGTAAACAGAGGCGCGTGGAGTAAGGAAACTTGCCCAACACTTCGCCCTGCCGGGAATTGAGCCCAGGTCTCTCGCTTGATCTGAGTCGCAGAAGATAACCTGTTCTTGTCGTGTTAGTTTTAATGTCCTTTTGTTCAGTTAAGAGTTAGAAACAAGTAAACTGTAGAACAGAATGTCCTGGCCAGCAATCTCACTGATTTAACAAACAAAAATGAGTAATCGTAATTAATCATTCAGTCCACGGCTTTTTGTGGGTTGTTGTTGTATAAAATACAGTCGGTGTACTTTTGAGATTTCCTCCTGATATTCGAAGCCATATCAAATGTAAAGATTGCGATATCTTTTAAGTCGTTTATACGTGGCCGTTCCGAGCTCCTCGAACACATTTGTCATCTCGACACTCATTAAAGATGTTTAACAAGGAGCCATAATCACAGTTTGGCTTCCATTTGTTGGCAGAGGCTTGCGAACCAAATTGTTGACTGGTTCGAATCCAAATCACTTCCAAGGCTACATTGTGCAGAGTGTTTTTTGCCAACCCACAACTGAGGGATGGGTGTTCATGAAAGTCCCTTGTCCCATCTTTTAAGGTAACACTGAACTGGATGAACTCAGACAGGGTTTTAGAGTGTGAACTTCTGCACGCATGTGTTTTTGCTAAAGAAAGCATTCCTGTAGCTCAGTGGTTCGAGCGCTCGCCTTGCAAGCATGAGACCTGGCGTTCGAATCCAGCCTGGTCAGGGTGAAACATTGCGCAAGTTTCCTTACTCCACACACACGCGCCTAATGATAATCCCTCCGAAGAAACGCAACAATATAACCGGTCACTTCAATCCACGACTGTTTGTGGGGACACTGCTGTGCACAATTGGCTGCCGTGTTTCTCCCACAAACATGCAGTCAGTTCACACTACGGTGCATTCAAGACTTCCGACGACGTGTTAAGACGCCAAATCAAATGCAAATTATACTTCGGACACTGCGCAGAGGGCTGGCCGTGGGAGGTGGGACGAGCCGTGGACGAGCGAAGTCAAAAACGAAGCGCGACAGACTTTCTTCCGGGGGGGGGGTTGGGGGAGAAAAAAGGAAGGTTCCTAATTGCCTAATTGTAGGTCATGTCTAGGCACAGACTAAAGCAGCCCGGGAGAGTTGTGAGAGGCTGGTGGCCTTAATTGCCGCGCCTCCGAATGTCTTTCCGATACCACCTTCTCCTGTGCCATTATTTCAGGCTCGATTGTTGTATCCACTGTTTGCCATTTGTTCAGGGTACAGTAGTGACACTGTGCAAATGGGAGCCCCGTGGACTGCAAAGCCCTGAAGCGATGAGCAGAGGCTCGCTGCTGTATTAGGTACTTACTCACCGTGTAGGCTCAATGTAGTCGATACGTCTTATCTGCCAGCGGAGCTGTGGGCTTTGTTGCGTTCATCGAAAATCTTTGCCCCACGACACTTTGGATCTATGCACGACAGCGTGTATTTTTCGTGCGCAGTGTAGAGCTGGCTACGCATCGATGGTGTGCAGTCGAATGCATTGGGACAGTCTTGAGAACCGATACCGAGGTTAGGATTGTCAACCCGTCCCCCTTTGGGATTGGCGGCTTCTCTGAATCCTGGGCGGGGAAATGCACGAGTCTTCCATGCGGTATCTCTCCGAAAGCATCCATCAGGGAAACGCTCCCCTCTCTTCGAGAAACGGCAAGCTATCGTTACTTGGGAAAAGCGTATGGGTTAGACCTCGCTCGGGTTTAACGTCTCATCGAAGGCGGTGGCACCTTCAACGGTACAGAGCTCCTTCTACACCTGAGCGTCCTCCCCGCAAACAGTCGTGGATTGAAAATGACCAATTTTATTATCGTGTTTTTTGTTTTGGACGGATTATTATTAGGCGTGCGCGTGTGTGTGTGGAGTAAGGAATCTTGCCCACGGTTTTGCTCTGATCTGCCTAGATTCGAAGACAGGTCTCACGCTTGTAAGACCTAGTGCTCTAACCACTGAGCTACACGAGCTCCGCGTTTACCTTCTTGTTGTCACTATAGTTATACGCCAAACCGTCCCCTTGCCCCTCCTCCCTACCCCCACGAGGTGTCTTAAGTCGAATAGCCAGCTTGCAATCAACTCCAGCGTCTTGTCGTCTGAGGGGGGAAAAAAGTTGCGCAAAGTTACGACAAGAAACTCCCAAGAACGAGCACTGGTCGAATATTGAGCTCCAAATTACGTCATCTTTCCCGACGTGACACGGGGAGGTAGCTACAGTGATAGAAAACAGCAGAGCTTCAGCAAGGCAAATTGAACTCCCCAACTGTGCGTACGGTCTGCGAGTGAATTTGGCGGAGAATTTTGCTCGTTGCTGAGAATGTGCTTCCTCCGTACAGTGTTGCTCGAGTCTTCACAACCCAACTCAGTGTGGGGCTCACTAATGTGTTGTAGCAAACAATAATCTTTGCGTTTGATATATCGTATCTTCCAGACATCTCAAAGCGCTTCGCGGGATCTACCGTATAAAGTGAAGTGACTGTTTATGGTTTGTGGCCGAAACGCGGCAGCTGATTGCGCACAGCGGCGTCCCAACAGTCGGACGTATGGCAGTTTTTAAAAAAAAAAGTATTAAAAACTTGAAGCCAAACTTCAAACTGTGGGATTTGCAGAAAATTGAGACGTCTTGAAGACCTGATGAGGTGGCCGTATCAGATGCAGGGATTACTATTATTATTGATAATGCCCCATTATACCCACCAGGTAGCCAGCGAGCAATCCTGTAAATGCTTCGGAGAAGGGGATTAAGCCGTGTGGAACCATTTATCTCAATAATTGTGCCGCTGATCTCCGTGTTTTTTGGTTTAATTCAATTTATTTAGTGTGGATTAGCTGATTACATCCAGATGTTGTACTGCGTTTCTGAAATAGCCCAGCTCC
The DNA here is from genome assembly GCA_035084275.1 of Hydrolagus colliei. NCBI lineage: Eukaryota > Metazoa > Chordata > Chondrichthyes > Chimaeriformes > Chimaeridae > Hydrolagus > Hydrolagus colliei. The sequence goes on along the minus strand of CM068770.1, from coordinate 1,511,306 downwards.
ATCATTGTACAGCAGTTTAAAAATCGTGGGTTCGGAGCAGGTCAATTGTCCAATCCGTAAGTTTCGTTTGCAGAATATCCAGTCAATTCATTTTCCAACGTGACTGTTTGCGGGGGGCGCTGCTGTGCGCAATAGGCTGCCGAGTTTCGCCCACAAATATTGAGACATCTCATCGACGTGATGAGGTGCCTTTTATATTTAAAAAATCCTTGCGTTTGATTCAACGCTTTCCATGTCTTCTAGGTGTCGCAAAGCGCTTCACGGAATATACTGTAAAGTGAATTGACTGTATATATGTGGGAGAAACGCGGCAGCCGATTCCACGCAGCAGTGTCCCCCACACACGGTCGTGCATTGAAGTGACCGATTCATTATTGCTTATTTGAGGGATTGCGGAAGTAAGCAAACTTGCCCAAAGTTTCGCCCTGGAATCGAACCTCGGTCACTCGCGCGCTAGGGGTGCGGCGTGCTCTAACCACCGAGCTACAGGACTCCACGGCTTCACTCCCGAGCGCTTTGAGACATCGATAAAATGTATAAAGTGCTACATCAAACGCAAGGATTATTATTATTGCATTGACATAAATCAGAGGTTGGCCTTTGTGCGCTTGCTCAATGCGTTTTGGCTGCCAGTTGCTTGGTATAGGAGCGTTATTGATTTTGAGTTTGGTTCCCCGAGCAGCCTGTTTGAAGATGTGTTTCTATCAAGGCCTGAAAGTCAATCTGTTAACCGCTGGCTTTGCCATGAAAGCATCCGAGAAATTGGCAGTTCCTATTTTTTTTCCCCTCTCTGATACAGTATCCCATCATGGCTTTGTTTTATCTGCAGTATTCTTGAGTCTCACAGCCCAATAAGGAGGCAGCGTTTAAGATGTCCCTTGTTGCCATTTGCCTGCTTTAGATTTTCTCGTGCGTGGGTACTAATAATGATAATCCTTGCGTTTGATATAGCGCTTTCCCCATCTTTTACACGTCTCAAAGCGCTTCACAGAATACACTGTAAAGTGAATTGTCTGTACATTTGTGGGCGAAACGCGGCAGCCAATTGCGCACAGCAGCGTCCCCCACAAATAGTCATGAAATGAACAATATACTATAGGGTTTTTTTTTCAGGGATTATGATTAGGGTGTGTATGTGACTGCAAACAATTCCCAAAGCTTCCGAAAGCTACACAAGTGAACTTTGTTGTTGCTCGACAACAATGACAACAGAATTACACTTGTATAGGGTCTTTCACGTCAGGAAGCCGTCCGAAGGCGCTGGGAGGGAAGGGGAGAAAGCCTTTGCTTCAATTTCTCTTTGAATCATTCACTTCAGACACATTTTCTCTTTTCCCCCGAAATTAAAATCAGCCTCAGTTGCTACTCGAAAAGACACCAAATTAAACGCAAGGATTATTGTTACACAGTGAAAGTGCCGACATTCCAGTAATAGCTTAGTGTTTAAGGGAAGTCTTAATTCTTTGAAATGTGCGCTTGGCTCATTGTAACTGCACACGGGGGTGAGGAGGGATAGAGTGGGGGACTGTCTGGATGACTGCAATGTAGGAGATGTCAGTAAACAAACAGTTGGGAAGTGGTAAGTAGAAAAACTTCCTGTTCCCGAAGGTCATGGGATTGAGTACTTCCTATTTGTTTCTTCCCCTCGTTTTTCCTCTTTCGTTTACTCTCTTTTTTCCTCTCTCTCTCTCTCTCGCCCAGCCCAGCTCTCTCCACTAACTTGACACCATTTCCCCCCAGTAGACAAAATCAGATGAGCTCCCAATTTTTTTTATTTAAAAGAAAAATATATATATATATACACACACACACGCGCGCGCGCGCGCTGTCCTTGAGAATAATAAATTGAGTTTACTTTTCGTTTGAAGTTTCCCTCGCTCCGTATCTTCCCAGAGAACCGGTTGTATAAATGACTTCTCAAGTTACTGCGTTCCCATGCGCCTCGCTGCCGTGGATTAATGGGTTTACCAATAACTACCGAGATGTTGAGAGACCCGTTCGTCTTACGATTGGGAGATGTCCGCAGATCGGATCTTTCATTCCGTTGTCAAGTTTAATTGGATTGGCTGTGTCTTCTGTAATGGAATAATAACTATGATATTGGTATTGATTTGCTGAACAATAGCTCGCAATGTAACGCTGGAGTGTCCAGTCAAGCCAGAGTGAGAGAGAGAGAAAAAGTCAGAGAGAGAGAGAGAAAAACCTGAAGTTTCTTACGACCAAACTTTCCTTCCATCTGACCATAGTGTTGACCATTGATCTTGTCTGGAATTTAGGGAATTTCATACCCTGTTTTAATTTGGGAGCCAATTTTCCAAAGCTGTTGTATTTTTCACGTGTAGGGGAAAGCCGGCTTTTAACTTGTCTTGAGGACCGAAACAAAGCTTCCTGCCCGGAGTTCCTTTTTTTATTATTTGTTAAAGAAAGGGGACTTTTCATTTGCTCAATCACTTCCAAGGCACAAAGCACTTCGCAGAATATGAGCAATAAAGTAAATTGACTGTGGGTTTTATGGGCGATTTAAAGGTGAAGATCATCCGGTGGGAGATATGAGGCAATGGGAGGAACTTTGGAAATGTTGCCACACAGTTATTTTGATCAGTTACATAATCCCAGGAGCATTCTTTTCCCCCGCACTGCATTCCTGATCCAGGACTGTGTGTGTGCGTGTGCATGCCATTCCACAGGAGCCTTTGTGAGATGGGTTCTATTTATCTTGCAAACATTTTGCCCTCAGTAACAGCCCGTAAGCAGCTGTGTCAGGGAGGGTAACGAGTTCCAGCCGCTATTCCCCCACCCCCAAAACTCTGGAACACTCCCTCTATCCCTCCGCCTTGTCCCCTCTCTCCCCTTTCGCATGCCCCGCCTGAAGACCTTCTTCTTCAACGATGCCCCCCATTCTCTCTTCCCCCACCACCCCCAAAAGCGCGTCATGGAATATACTGTGAAGTGGAGTGGTCTATTTATGGGCGTTTTCTCTTAAGAGTGCTTCGAAATGACCCATTTTATTATTGTGGGTTTTGTTAGGAATGTGGAACAAAGAAACTTTGCTCAAGGTTTTGCCCTGACCTGCCTGGATTCGAACACGGGTCTCACGCTTGTAAGGCGAGCGCTCTAACCACTGAGCCGCAGGCCTCCGCCACTCCAGAATACGCCGCAAAGTGAATTGACTGTGTGTGTTTTGTGGGCGAAACGCGGCAGACAAGGATTAAAGTTTGGGGAGTACTGTTTGCTGGTGACATGGAGCTTTGATTTTTTGTTTCCGTTTTTGCGGCTGCTCAACCGAGCAGTCGCTACAGTAACTGAAGCCTGTCCATTTCTGTCTGCGAGATTCGCTTCACACAATCACGGGATCTGGTTTTTATTTGGATGTACTGGGAACTATTGGCAGGGGGGTTTTCCACGAACGATGCATCAAGGTCGCCTCGCTTCCTCTTGCCAGAGCATTGAGTTTTCTGCGAGGAAATAGTCCTTATCTCTTTTCCTGAAAAATTAAGCTCGTCAGTAACTCCGCTCACAAACTCAGGTCCATAGCCTCTGCCCAGCCCACCCCTACCCTAGAGTTTCATTCACTGAGCTCGATCGCTGTACTTTGGAGTGTCAAAATATCTCTCGCATTGTATGCATTCTTTACGATTTGAATAGTTGCTCTGCGCAATTAACTTGGATACCAGGAATCCGTGCAATTGCATGCCTCATCTCTCCTCCAGCGCTCTCTGTGTGTGTGTGTGTGTGTGTGTGTCTCTCTCTCTCTAGCTCTCTCACACTCTTCTCTTCCCACATGCTCACCGTACAGTATCCCAGCATGAGATAGCAATCTGTGGCGCTTCTTGTTCCGATATTATTATGCCCCCGGACTTCTCTCAGAAGTTGCATGAAAGTAATTTTGCCTTTGTAGAGGAGGCAAACGAAAATGGGATCTGGTGATCCACTTTTAATATGTAATCTAGCTTGCCACATGGACTTGTTTGAGCTTGATGTCCTTCCATTCCTCCCTCTCCTGCAAGCCAGCCCTCCGCCCCACCCCATCCCCCCCAAACACCCCCTCCCACCACCACACACACGCACTCATTGCTTCATTAAATATCTCTTTCCATTTCGTATGAAATCCTAGCCACCATTCCACCCGCCACCCCTCCCCAAATAACGCCGATCGCTTCATGGCTGTTCGTGGGACGTCGCTGGACGCAACTTGGCTGCCGCCCGTCTTCAGCAAAGGTCCCACAAAGAGCTTTGAGGCTCCTCGGCAACGCGATAAAACGCTGTATCGGATGTACAATCCGGATCACATTATCTCCCCACCCCCACACCATCACCCCGTCTTAAACCGTTTGTGTGTGTGTGTGTGTGGACAGAGACAAGGGGAACGACTTGCGTTAGATTGGCACTCTTCAGCCCTCGGCAAAACAATGCGAGGGGAAATCTTTCTGCAGCACTAATGAGGCTTTGATGTTGTCGGTGGGGGGGGGGAGGGGGAGGGGGGCGGGGGAATTTGAAAGGCCAGTCATCAAGTCCATTCTTGTCTGGAATGTGACTGAGCGTCACTGGGTGATGGCTGCAGACAGCTGTCTGTCTGTCTATCCCATTCAGCCGGGGCCTGTGGGATCAAATTCACTCACACGCCTGCCAAACACTTGTTATTTTACTGCTGGGCAAGAAATGTTTTTTAAAATAAAACGTGAAATCGAACCCGCCGCTGACCTTGGTGGGTTTCGAAACCGCTTCCCTTTGGCCAAAACAATGCGATTTCTACACAGTTGGACCATCAGGAGAACGTTTTAAAGGTATTAAAGGATACATACCTCAATCAAACCCCAAGTTTAATTAAATCAAATACTGGATTATAGCTAAAGTTACATTTATAATGCCTTGAGACGTCCTCCCGACGTGAAAGGCTCTCTATCAATGTCTTGTTGTTAAATTCTTGTTAAAAATAAGTTTCTTACAGCCGGTGTTCTTTTTCTTAAAAAGTTTATTATCCCCCAAAAAGCTGTCTCAAGTACAAAATGGCCGAATTGCGAGCCAATCAGATTGCTGTTGACGGTATTTCTTGCGCACGGGCGGGGGGTTTCCCAAGTCACTTCCATGGCGCGATTGTGACATTGTGGAATAATAGCCTCACTCGGTTTAGGTTCTTTCCTACTTTGTGGAGACATTTCCTCATCTTCTTCCTCTCCACACTTTCCTTTTGTTGCTGTTGTGTGCGTTTTTGTGTGTGTGTGTGTGTGTGTGTGTGAGGATGTGTGTGTGTGCGTGCGTGCGCACGTACTTTGATGATTCCAATGGTGGGACACTTACACGATGTTGACAATGGAGGTCACCAAGTCACAGAGCCTCTGCGATCTTGATGCCAGTTTGGTTCTGACCTTCTGAAGGCCGACGGCTGATCTCCACAGGACTCTGCCTATCTGCCTTCTCAGTGAATTAGTAACTCCCGACTCACCATTGCAACCAGCGCTGAGGAGAAGCCCTCCGCGTCTCTTAACAGATCTGCCTACTTAACCTCCCGTCCTCTCAGTTTGTGTCTTACACGCAATTGACTTGCAAATGGTCAAGCAAAGTGATTCGCGCGAGTTCAGCAATCTGGCCTTGAATCCGCTCATTTTGCTGTTGCTATTTGTGATCCCCTCCTTAAAGCTTAGTGCGTCCACAAAGTCCCTTTACCCCCATATCTCCGCACCACCCCCACCACACCCTACGTGTAAGAATGATGTTACTTGTATGTGGATGTATTCAATTATATTTGGTACGAGTGTACACTGTATTTAGGGGGGGGGGGGGGGGGGGGGGGTGAGAGAAAGAGAGACCCTTCCTGACAGCTATCTAATAATAATAATCCTTGTGTTTGAAATAGCGCCTTATGCGAGAGGTCTTCGAGAAGCGCTTTGTGGGATACACCGCAAAGCGAATCGACTGTACATTTTTTTTTGGGGTGGGGGCAAGTCACGGCAGCCAATTGCGCACGGTGGTGTTCCACAAACAGCCGTGTATTGAAGTGACCCAACACTTATGAGTGTGGCTTGTTTCGCCTCCCCACCATCATTTTGTGCCGTGGGTGGATGGATTCCTGAGAGGAGATGGACCAAAGCTGAGGGCAAAGGGAGCTGAGGAGTGGCCTTCAGGAGATGAGGGAGACAGTCTCCCATTGCTATGGTCTGCGCTGGCGGGTAAATCAAGCTGCTTGAAGTCGTTCGTGGGACCAAGAAGAAAAATAATCCTCGAATAATAATCCTTGTACTTGATATAGCGCTTTTCACATCTTCCAGACGTCTCAAAGCGCTTCACAGAATACACTGTAAAGTGAATTGACTGTATATTTTGTGGGCAAAACGCAACAGCCGATTGCGCACAGCGGCGTCCCCCACAAACAGCCGTGGATTGAATGAGCAAATAGTTTTTTTTTTTGAGGGATTATTATCAGGCGTGTGGAATTATTATCAGGCGTGTGGAGTAAAGAAACTTCCTCAAGGTTTTGCCTCGCTGGGAATCGAAGCCAGATGAAATGCTCTAACCACCGAGCTGCAGGACTCCACATGTTAATGACGTAAACCGATTCCAAGCACAGAGGCAGGGACGTTTGGCAGGCAGGCTGGCTTGCTGCGTACATACCTTTGGGAGCCTTGGATCTTTGCCCATCAGCACCTTTCCAAGAAAAATAACAGTTTGACGGCTGGTGTCCTCTACGTTACCATTTTTTGGCAGCACCCAGTGATGGCAGGTTTTGTTCAGCCCGGTGCTGAACACTGAGACAAGAGACTAGGAGAGTGTAGGAGCAGTTAACTGCAATAATACTATAATAACACTGCAGTATTATAATAATAATACTTGCATTTGATATCGCGCTTCTTCACACCTTATCGGCGTCTCAAAGCGCTATATCAAATGCAAGGATTAGTATGATTATTTCGACGTCTTCTTGACCTCCCAACGTGCTTCAGAGAATATGCCGTAAAGTGAATGGACCATATATATTTGTGGGCGAAATGCAGCAGCCAGTCGTGGATTGGACGACCGAATCATTTTTTTTGAGGGATTCTTATCAGGCGTGTAGGGTGAGGAAATTTGCCTCAAGGTTTTCAACCCTGCCTGGAACCCGGGGGGGGGGGGGGGGGTGTCTCTCACCCGCGAGGCGAGCGCTCTCACTGCCGAGCCCCAGGGGTCCACATTTATTTACGTCAATTGTGGAGACGGTAATAGGTTCAATGACCCAAATGGCCTACTCTGGCTCGTGAAACAGATCAAACAAACTTGTTGCCAGGATACACAAGTCACCGCAACACAGAAGCAGCGAAGCAGTTACTGGAAGACCGAGGAGCACTGTGAACAAAGGAGGGGGCGGCAAGCATTTTGCTGTTCCATCAACTGCACAGACCCCCTAACCCCCCACCAACCCCCCCCCCACCCCACCACCCCCAACACCATCTAATTACAGGTTTCAAAATGCCTCTCATTTTTCATTATGACACATCCAATTATCCCCACAGGCACAGTATGTAAATGGAGTAAAACACTTCATTCCACTGCTCGTGTTTGGGGAAAAGAGGGGTGAGAGAGAGAGAGAGATGCGTGGGGGGAGTTGGAGAGAAAGAGGTGGGGGGTGGGGGGGGATGGAAGAGAAGAGAGAGAGAGAGAGTAGGAAAAAAGTTGTATAACTTTTTGGGTCACCCTGTAGGACAAGGAGCTACTGTATTTGGTTTCCATTTCACTTTCTAACAGTGCAAACGTGAAGCTCCTGTAGCTCAGTGGTTAGCGCGCTCGCCTTACGAACGTGAGACCTGTGTTTCAAATCCAGGGAGGTCAGGGCGAAACCTTGGGCAGTTTCCTTACTCCACACACACACACACACACACACGCGCCTAATAATAATCCCTCATAAAAAACACAATAATAAAAATTAAATCCGCGACTGTATGTGGGGGACGCTGCTGTGCGCAATTGGCTGCCAGGTTTAAATATACAGTCAATTCACTTTACAGTATATTCTTTGAAGCGCTTTTGAGACGTCGATAAGATGTGAAAAGGCACTCTTATCAAATGCAAGGATTATTCTTATTATAAATGAAGTCATTTCAGCCACCAGCTTCACAGAATGTACCGTAAAGTGAATTGACTCTATATTTGCGGGTGAAACGCAGCAGCTAATTGCGCACAGCAGCGTCCCACAAACAGTCATGGACTGAAAATGACCAATATTATTATCGTGATTTTTTTTTGGTGGGGGTGATCGATTATTCTTAGGTCCTATTCTTAGGGCAATTTGCCCAAGGTTTCGCCCTGATTTGCCGAGATTCAAAACACTGGCCTGACGCTTGTAAGGCGAGTGCTCTAACCACTGAGCTCCAGGATTCCACACCATCGTACAATTTGTACAAATCAAACTTATGCAAGCTTTACTGTGTCCGTCTGTAATTCCTTAAACTCCGCACATCCTGGGTGACCTTCAGGGCTGCCGGTTGCTGTGCAATGCAGGCCGTACAGATGACAGGCTTATCTCATCTCCCTCTTCAAAGCATCCCCGCAAACATTTCATCTCTCGGACCTTCTCTGAAGGCGGCCGGCCGGGCGGGCGAGATATCGCTCTCTCCAGTTTCCTTCCTCCGCGCTTTTGCCCTTTTTTTTCTCTCCCCCCCCCCCCCCCCCCCCCCCCCTCGTGTCTGGTTCCTCTTGTCAATTAAGCTTCGTATCGATGGAAGCGATTGAGTAGACAAGCGTAGAGGTGGGTGGTGTGTAATTCTTTACAGTTGGTGGGGAACCCTCGTCAGTAGTTCTAATGGTCTACATCTTGTCTATACAGAGAGAGCAGTGCTGCCCACCAGGGTTCTGGGTGACGCACTCGATAAATTGGATTGTTTACCTCGCTGGCAAATGCAATACAAGCCAAGCATCAGCAACATTTCTGTTGAATAATAATAAAAAATAATAATTTGGTCACTCAATCCACAATGTTTGTAGGGGGGCACTGTTGTGTAACGATTGGCTACCGGGTTTTGCCCGTAAATATACAGTCGATTCACTTCATACGGTACATTTGGTGAGGCGCTTTGAGGTGTCTTAAAAACGTGAAAAGGCGCTATATTAAATGCAAGGATTATTCTTCCACGTCGACGAGGAGAGCAGAAACTGTCGACAAATCCCGCTGCCGTTCTGGCAGAGAGCAGCTAACACAACACAGACTGAGCACCAAGTTCCTCTAAGTTCATATGGTTTCACTTTCACACTTGCCGTCGTGGGACGGGAACTGTGAGCTTTCTTGCGCTCGGGGTCATTCTCAGAGCAAAGCCACAGCTTCCGAACTGCAATTAACCACCTCGTCGCCTGTGTTGTTAGTGGGGTTTTTTTTAAGGCAGGCTTATCGTATCGAGTAAACTGGTTGTGGGGGAGGTGTGGGGAGGTAGGGGTGAGTGAGTCGGGTCAGGTCAGCTTGCGCAAAACACACTCCCAATGGTACCGACATTTGGAGTGAATTTCTTGAGGGGAGACGGAGGGATGAAGGGTACGGACGGACGTAACCAGCCATGCAAATGTCGACTTTTTAAGGGTGGGCGAATTGTGAGTGTGGAATAGGTCGAGGTGAAGGCGGCTGTAGATTAGATAAGACGCTACATCAAATGCGAGGTGTATCATTGTTATTTATAGCCATTCTGGAGATAGTAACAATAAGAATCATTGCGTTTGATATAACGCCTAATCACGTCTTCAAGACGTCTCAAAGCGCTTCACAGAATACACTGTAAAGTGAATTGACTGTATATTTGTGGGCGAAACGTGGCTGACAGCCGATTGTGCACAGCGACGTCCCCCCCCCCTCAAACAGTCTCGGATTGAAAACGACCAATTTATTATTTTTTTTTGACGGCTTATTATCACGCGACGTGGAGTCAGGAAACGTGCCTAAGGTTTTGCCCTGCCTGGAATTGAACCCGGGTCTCTCGCTTGTCAGGCGAGCGCTCTGAAATCAGGGCAGAAGCTGCTGCAGTATTTCTGATAAAGGGAATATTTTTTTTAATTTTAACGCAAATGTTTTGTACACACGCAGGGCACGAACGAACTGCTCTGTTCCAAATGTTTAACATGCAGAGGGAGTGGCTGCCATTTCCCAATTGAACTAGATTCTTTGAATTTCTTTCGAACCTACTAGAGGCAAACTGGAAATGGCTCCAGACATATTTAAGGATGGTGGTGGTGGGGGGGGGGGGGGGGGTGGGGGGGGGGTTTAAGAAGCAGAGAGCAACTTATGAGTCCAGAAATCTAGTTCAAGATATGTAATTGAAAACCTTCAAAAGAGCCATGTACGAGTGTACGGCTCTAATTTATATTTTACAGAACTGTCTCCTCTTCTGAACACTCTTGATTTAATCTGTCTTCTGGTCTTATTAAAAACATGAGGAGTTGGGAGGGGGGGAAAAAAAAACCCCATGCAAATACTTACAGATACTTCCAAAGCACTCATCGTTCTGGCTCATTATAATTAGTCCAATTGAAGTTTTGCGCATTGTTCAATCTCTTGACAGCTTTATTTCCGTCATGGATTGTGGAAACTGAACGCACTGACGCCCACACAGTCCTTTTGCAGTTTGCACATTTGCCCCGGAGCCCGGCAGGGTGTTTGTTTACATCCGCTCTCGCCGTGTCGCCTGTAGCTCGCAGTCCGGGTGCGGTCGGTGAAACGTGCGGGTAAACCGTCACCGTTCTTTCCCGGTCTCCCAACCCGGACGAGAGTTCCCGCCCACGTGCTCGGAGCTCGTGACAGTACAATACCGACGACGACAACAGCAGCGGCCGCCCTCGCATTTGGTACAGAGCCTCGTCACACTGTCGAGATGTCTCCGAGCGCTTCAGGTGATATGATAATAATGACGATAATATCATCCCGCCATTTTAAGATTGCGCCTTATCACGTCTTTTGGACGTCTCAAAGCGCTTCACAGAATATCTACAGAGTGAATTGACTGTTATGTTTGTAGGCGAAACGCAGCAGCCAATTGTGCACGGACAAACACACACACACACACACACGCACACACGCGCACACACACACACACACACACACACAGAGAGAGAGAGAGAGAGCGACCGAGTGAGAGCGATCATTTCCTGAAGTGTACGGCGGTGGAACGGACGCGAAATAAGAGAGTTTTGAATCCCGTAAAGCCGCACAACGGGTTTGGGCAGAATTCACTGTTTGGAACAGAAAGGCGAAAACACGACAACAAATAGCCAGTACTGTACCCTCGGGGGGAAGCGTGAATTTTCTTGTGAAACAGTGGATTATCCTAAGGCGTAGCAGTTAGCGCCCAGTGCATTGTAAATCTCGGTCTTCAAAGCCCCGGTTACTTGTTAAGCGTGGCGACGTACAGCACAGAGGATTTCAAAGGAAAGTGCCCCCCCCCCCAAAAAAAAAACCATTCTGGAAATAGTTAACTGAATTATTCATCTCGGAGATGCACAAGTGCCTAACTTTCATCCCGTTTGTTTGGGTCCCAGGATTGTCGATCTCAGTGATGAGCGAGGATGAGAAATCTCATGTGTTTTGTCTCATCATTATCCTCCTCACTATCTCCCCCCCCCGCCCACACACACACACATACCCCAACCATTCAACCCAGGAACTGAGCCAGTGAATTCCTACAATTTGGAGGTCAGTTCGATTAACGTGGATGCCGTGTTTTTTTGAAGAGGGGCATTTTAATAGGATTTGAATTGGAATTTGTGGGATCAAGATTAGCTCGTTTCTACAGTAATAATAATAATCCTTGCACTTGATGCAGCGCCTTGGCACATCTTCTAGACGTCTCAAAGCGCTTCACAGAATATACTGTAAAGTGAATTGACTGTATGTTTGTGGGTGAATACTTCAGTTGTACGCGTGTAGGTGTGCGTATAATGTTTGTGTGCGTGTGTATTCTACAGTATAATGTGTACAAAACAGAAAAAAAAATCATCCGTACAGTTGTTCAGGAGGTAAAGGAAAGGGTTCTTTTCCAACCGTTCGGGATAATTGACGCTGTGATTACTTAAGTTTGGCAAAAGATGAAATAACCTTTCTAACCCGGTGTCTCTGACAGCAGAGCTTACGCTGAGGAATGTGTTTGTGTGCAGCAGATGGGGGGAGCTGTTTGTTAGATGTGCTACCTTGACGGATTGCTTTCCCAGGTAATAAGTTCCCCTCATTTAAGATGCAGGTTCCTTATCTCGATGCATTGTCCCTAGAGTCTGGAGTGATTAATTATGATGGCTTTGATGTTGCACAAGAGGCCCGGGCACTGGGATTTGTCGGAGAGATTATTACACCAGGGAGTCTGCCTGTCTGTCCGTCCATCTGTCTGTCTGGCGCAAAGGAACACAAAGGAAACGGGCAAAAGTAGCTGCTTGACATTTGTCCATTGAGTCCCAATGTTGCTATGCCAACAGGTGCATTTCCATTTGCTTTCTCTCCCCCCCCCCACCACCCCCCCCCCCCCCACCCCCCCCCCCCCCCCCCCCACCCCTCTCTTCAATAGAAAAGGGACATGACAGTTCGTGGCAAGGCTACAATTTGAACCGAGGAGCAGAGATGCCTGCAATTCACTGCGATTCAAGCCCATGTGCTTCGAGCGCGAGACCTATCGATTACACAGCCTTGAACTCTGATAGCTTTGTGACGTGGGCTTGTCGCAAGGAGTGGGGGATGGGGGGGAGGGAGGGAGAGAGATGGTGGGGGGGGGGGGGAGGCGGCCTTTTCTGTGAGTTACCGCTGCCAGCTCTCCCGGCCTTGAAGCCAATGATTCACAATAGCGTTTTGATGCCTCGATGTGTTGGTCAGTGACTTAGGAGTGTGGAATGTCGAGCAGACATAGCAGCTAAATAAAGTCTCATATTTTGGGAGTGAGTGTGTGTGGGTGGGGTGGGGTGTGGAAATTGTGCTGGTCGCTGCCTGGCAACGTGGAGTGTAGTTTGAAGCGAGCACAACTAATTGATTGTCAATAGTGTCCCAAAGCTTTAGGTAATTGATTAGAATCGGTAATACAATCTATAGCCATCTACGTGTCCCTCTGCACTAATGCACAGATGGGCGCCGATGTTGGTGCCCTGCCTTTGTGAGTTACACATCCCGCTGTTACTTTGCGGATCCCATTCTGCTTCCAGATGAAAAGACGGGAACTTGATTTCAATGCGTGTTTTATATGATTCCCCCACCCCCCCCCCAAAAAAAAAAAATTGTGGATCATTTATTTCCTCAACGTCACATTGTATTAACTGGCCTGACGCAAAACGCTCTTCGCGGCTGAACAACAAAGTACGTCTCTGATGGGTTATATCCAATATTTGCTTTCTCTTGTTTAAAACAGAACCAGATTCTCATTAAATATCCATTGTCAATGTTGATGGCTACAGTTTTAGATTTGCCCTTTATTCCATTAGATTTGGTAGCTCCTTCCAAGCTAGTTCTTCTCTTTTCCCCCAACCCCCCAGCCCCCCTCCCCAACGTCGCACTTCAATTTGTCGAACTGCAAGATGTTTGTGTTTTGTTAAAGTGTTGCCCTTAATGGTGAGTAAGCGAGTTTATTGGACATTTTAGTGAGAGGGGCTTTTTTTTAGGTGATGTTGTTGAGGTTAATTCTTTCGGTCTTCACTGCAAAACAAACTGGGGGCAATTCCTTCGAGCATCTTACAACGCAACCCTTTAGGTCCATGAACTTGGAGACTTGTCTTTCCAGGAGGTAACGTAAGTAATGGTAGACTTCCTTCCAGGTCACTGCCAATGTCGCTTCCTGCGTGCGGTGGTGTTGTTTGCAGAACTTCCTGTTTACCGTACGTAGGGTGTGAGGCGTACCCTGGCCTGAACATTACAAAGGAACAATAATAATCCTCACCTTTGATATAGCGCCTCATCACACCTTTGAGACATCTCAAAGGCGCTTCACAGTATCATTATGATAATCCTTGAATTTGATCTAGCGTTTTACAGAATATACTGCAAAGGGAATTGGCTGTTTATTTGTGGGCGAAACACGGCATTGTCCCCACGAACGTTCGCAGATTCAAATGACCCAATTTATTATTTCGGTTTTTTTTTGAGGCATTATTAGTAGGCGTGCGGAGTAAGGAAACTTGCCCAAGGTTTCTCCCTGACCTGCCTGGAATTGAACCCAGGTCTCTCGCTTGTGAGGCGAGTGCTCTAACCAATGAGCTACGCGACCCCGGATATACTGTAAAGAGAATCGAGCCAATTGCGCACAGCAGTGTCACCCAAAGACACATGGATTGAAGTGACTGATTTATCATTGGAGGAACAGATGCGAGGCACTTCAGTTTCAGAGAGAAGGCCGTGGCGGGCGCGGGCCTTAAAATACTCTTTTAATAGATCCTGTGATTACCTCTCTCTCCCTCCCCTCTTTTGTTGAAGACTGCTGTTATGTTTTCTTGATGTCCTCCATTGAGTTGGGGGAAACTCCTCCGGAATGGATGTGTTGTAGACGGTGTGTGCGTGTGTGAGTGTGTGTTTTTTGTGGCTCCCTGGAGAGATTATCTTAAGATTTTCCTTAAGTAGTGGGTTTGAATTGCAGGTTGACTCAAAGAGGGCGAGCTCAAATGAAAGCGCACCAGTGACAATTGAAATCTCCACTGTTGAAATTTCTCCCTCGCTTCCATTCACTTACCCACTCATCCTACACAGAAACACATTTAAAGGCCGATCAGCCCCCCCACACACACACACACACACACACACAGGTACCTTCCCCACTATTATTAGAAATTCACAGCACAGAAGACGAACATTTAGCCCATCGTGTCTGCGCTGGCTCTCCTAAACAACGATCCCTTTGCCTAAAAATAAGTCGCTCTTGTGGTGTGTTTGATTTTGCGGGTGGGAAAATAACATACGGTTCCGTTCGAACCATTTCGGCTTTTGGACGATCCCCACCGTTGCCCGCAAAACGCAGTCACTCCACTTTGCAGTATATCCCGTGAAGCGCTCTGGGCGGCAGTGTCCTGGTGTGAAAGGCGCTGTGCCGAGTGCAAGGATTATTATTAACGTTATATTTGACGCGGTGCTTTTCACGTCGGAAGCACTATGCGAGATTTTCTGTGTGCGTGTTTGTAGACAGACGGCAAAGTTTGATTGGAGTTGAACTGTATTCAGAATCGAGCTGGAGGTTTATTATATCGATAATCCCTGTTTTTGATATACTGCCTTATCGCATTATCGAGAGGTCTCAAAGTGCTTCACAGGCTACACTGTAAAGTGAATTGACTGTATAGTTTGTGCGATGTTATTGTTCTCTCAAGGGTTCAACCGGAATTTTTTATTATTCTGCTACATCAAGATGGGAAGAAATTAAGTAGCAGTACATTTCTGTTCTATTTATCATTCCTGTGGATTTTGTTGAACTCTTCTTCTAACCCCTCTCTTCCACCTCCCTCCAACTGCGCCAAGCTCTCTCTTCTAATAATAATAATGTAATAATCCTTGCATTTCACAGCGCTTTTATCACAACTTCTAGACGTCTCAAAGCGCTTCACAGAATATACTGTAACCATCAATTGACTGAATATTGAGCGAAACACGGCAGCCAATTGCACACAGCGGTGTCCCACAAACAGTTGAAGTAACCATTGTTTTTATCTTGAGGGATTATTATCAGGCGGGCGGAGTAGGAAAAATTGCGCAGGTTTTCTCCCTGACCTGCCGGGAATCGAACCCAGGACTCTTTCGCTCGCGAGGCGCTTTGCTCTAACCGACTCTTGAAACTCTCAGTTTCACTTAGCTTCAAGAAACAAAAATCCAGCCTCACAGCTCTGTTCTCACTAATTGAGGAGAACCAGTCTCTTGGGTGACGGGGACTCTGGTTATGTGTGCACCGGCTGGTAGGTCCACAGAGTAACATGAGCAGATTTGTGGGCCACCAGGGGAAAAAAAGGTCAAGGTCTCGTCAGCTGTTGGTTGTATATCTGCAGCCCGTCGAGAGGAATCCAGCGAATGTAGGGATCCTATTGCCGACTTAAGCTGCTTCAGGCTCCATTTCCCTCGTTGCCTTTGGGAAAGCTCAGCCACTGCGCCTCCAAACTCTGGAACCCTATCCCTCGCCCCATTCTTCCCCCATCTTCAGGTCTGTCCTGAGGACCTTCCTATTCGAACGCGCCTTCAGTCTGGCTGGCTATTCAACTCAAAGACACTTTGTGGGGTAGGGAAGAGGGGGTAAGGGGACGGTTAGGGGGTATAACTATCGTGACAACAAGAAGGTAAATGTGGAGCTCCTGTAGCTCAGTGGTTGGAGCACTCAACCTTACAAGCGAGAGACCTGGGTTCGATTCCAGGCAGGGTGAAACCTCGAAACGGAAACAAAAGTTGCTGGGGAAACTCAGCAGGTCAAACGGCATCCATGGAGAAAGGAGAAAGAGTCAACGTTTCGGGTCTAGAACCCTTCGTCAGGACTGGGCCTTGTTTGGAGGGAGAGGTGAAACCTTGGGCAGGTTTCCTTACTCCGCACGCCCGATCATAAAATCCCTCAAAAACAACAATAATAAATCGGTGATTTCAGTCCAAGGCTGTTTGTGGGGGACTGCCCTGCCCACAAATGTACAGTCAATTCACGTCGCAGTCCTGCGGAGTTCTTTGAGCCATCTAGAAGACGCGAAAAGCGCTCTATCAGATGCAAGGATTATTATTATCACTCCTGCGAGCTGTAATTGTGCACCGAACGAGAGCGGACACTGCCGTTAATCTCTGCCCCTTTGTCACAGGGGAGAGACTTGTGAGGGCGAACGTATCTCTCGTCATCGATACAGTGCCTCAGTGCGTCCACGGCCCCATCTTTTGAAGACGTGTACACGTCTGTGACGAGCCGAGGTGCGGCTTAGTGTGTGGTCTCGTATTGATTGTTGGTTTAATTATGTGCTCCTGCAGCATCAGACACTCACTCACACCCTCAGAAGGTGTCTGGTGAAATGATTGCCTTTGATTTACGGCCCCTTTGAAACTTTGTTTTCAAGAAGCTTCGGAGACGAGGCTGAAAGCCGCAGCGCTTCAAACCGCGGCCTTAAATCACTCGCTCGTTTAAAGCTCCTTACGTCTGGGCGGCCCGCTGTGCGCGAATATTCTCGCTAGATTTTCATTGTTTTATGCCGCGAACGTTTCCAGACAGGCATCGCTCACCGAAGTACCGATTGATTGGACCGCGGAGGCAAGGATTGTTAACAGGGCGGTGATTTTTCTCAGCTCTTTCGGTCGCTTTGTGTGCCCCCCCAACGCACCCACCCACCCACCCACCCACCCATGTCCCCAACCCACCCACTCACCCAACGGTTTGTTTGTGATCACAGCTTCTACTGCGAGTGAGCTTTTTTGGGGGGCTGGTTTGCGTTGGTGAGCGGCGACTTTTCTGCCCTTCTGTGACCAGCTAACGACATATCGACCCGTCCTCTCCATCCACCCGCCTGCTCAACGTCCCATCCCATCCCACTATCATCGATCGGGCCTTCAGCCTCTCTGCCCCCAGCCTTTGGAACTTCATCCCCCCCCCCCACCCGCTTGTTTAATTTCCGCTTGTTATTTTGCTCCGCTTCTCAGTCGAGCCCATTTCAGACTTTCTGCGGTTTCCGTGTTTTCCACCATTCTGACTCCGCTGGGGAGAGTGTGGGCTCCTGGAAACACTGCCGATCATAATGGCCTTTGGATATAACCGTTCATCACTTTGCTGACCGAGAGCGGCAGACCACGGTTCACCGAATTTACCGCTTCGTGCCTTTTTGTGGGCGAACGAGGCAGCCAATTTGTCCTCCGCCGCGCCCTGTCACAGAGAGAAGTGAACGAGCGAAACTCTTCCGATCGCGCAGCGGGATTACTTAACAGCCCCCCCCCCCCCCGGACAAGCGAATGGTTTTATCGTCACATCTGAAGGACAGCCCTTCTTGAGCACTGTGCTGAGACAGTGCCAAGCAGACTGTTGTACGTTATGCCCACAGGAAGCCGATTTTTCTCATTTTCTTTCAGCTATTTCATAGTTGAAGCTCCTGTAGCTCAGTGGTTATAAAGCACTCGCCTTACTAGAAGAGCGAGATCTGGGTTTCGAATCCAGGCAGGTCAGGCTTAAATCTTGGGCAACTTTCCTTACTCTTCTCACACACACACACATACACACACACACACATACGTGCCTAATAATATTCTCTCCAAAAAAAAACAATAATAAAATTGTTCATTTCAATCCACGACTGTTTGTGGGGACGCTGCTGTGCGCAGTTGGCTCCCGCGTTTCGCCCACAAAAAAATATGCGGTCAATACGCAGTCCCTCCGCCTCGCCCCCTCCCTAGCCTCCTTCAGGTCTCACCTCAAGACTCCTCCTCGATGGACCGATCAGACAGCGATCTCCTAATCCCTCCGTCCCCCCCGGCCTCAGTTCGTGTCTGAAGCAATGACTGTCCAGCACCTTGGGACGTCCTCCTGATGTAAAAGGCGCTATACAAGTGTAATTGTGTTGTTGTTGTTGTTGCTGCTGTACAGTATATTCTGTGAAGCGCTTTGGGACGCCTAGAAGACGTGAATAGCTCTATTATCAAATGCAAGGATCATAAAGGTAATAAGTAATAATCAGAGCTACAATCGGGGGTTTACTATCATCCAGGCCTCAAATTGCAAACGGTGATCAATTGAACGCAAGCCGCAACGTTCGCAAACGCGGGCGGGAGACTGCGTTTCCCTGCAAAGGAAAAATCCAAAGACAAATGGATTGCTCAAATCATGTCAGTCGCCGGGAGAGTTTACCCAACGCAGTTAATTATCCGTTAGAGAGCAAGCTGACTCGCGGACCTTTCGGGCAAGCAAGCCAGCGTACTGACTCCACTGTCTGCACGGGCTGATTGCATTATTGTAACATCGCCTCTCGATGTTTACTTTATCGGAATCGAATACTGACTTCTGACATCTTCTCTCCGTGCGTTTCTCTCTGGGTGAAATGGCTGGGTAGAGGATCTATGTCTGGATGGACGGACGGATGGGCGGCTAAATAGATGGGGGGTTTGAAGCACTGCTTTGTCTGGCGGGCGGGCGGGCGGGCGGGGGGGATTAATGGCATTTCATTGTCTCTTCAGCGAGTAACTCACCAGTTCAGCGACTGGAATCGTCAATCCAGCTGATTCTGGGTTAATGATTTTTCGAAGACACTTGGGAGTGGAAGTCCCTCCCTTTGGAAGCCGGGTGTGTTGAGTTTTGAGCAATATCACGTGAATCAGAAGTCCTTACTCCTGGTGTTTTTTGATTATTATGTTCATTTCAAAGTTGCTGGGCCCACTCAAAACTTCAATGCCGGGTATCAAGAGATATGGGGCAAAGACAGGTAAATGTAGTTGAGGTACAGATCATTTGTGTGATATTTTCGCCCACATAATATACAGTCAATTCACTCTACAGTATGTTCAGCGAAGCTCTTTGAGGCGTCTCGAAGACGTGATAAGGCCGTATGCCAAATGCAAGGGCTATTATCGTTCACTCACTAGCGGAACAGTCTGGAGTCAGAATAACAAATTGTTGTTATCCGACTCCCGCTTCTCTAAAGTGGGCTATAATCCCGACTCCTCCAATCAAACCATCTCAATTCAATGGTTTTCCAGCTGTTTCGCTGGAAAGACTACAGACAATCCACTTGATTGTACGTTCTGTGAAGCAGTTGAAGCAAACGACTTGATAAGGTACTCCAGTATATCGAAGGCACGGATTATTATTAAGCCCTCTGGGACTCTTACCGTATGTGCGGGACGTTGTATGAACGCAACTTGTTGTTGTTTCCCATCGGGGAAATCAGTGGTCGACAGGGAGGGAGCGAGGGCAGTGGGACAGTGTCAGAATTGACGAGTCCACTATTCTAAAATTGACAGAGTTGCACTTGTCCGTCGAAGGTTCTTGAGCCCGGCCTTGAAGGAGGCAAGGGGGGAAGCGAGGCGAAGGGACTGTGGGATGGAGTTCCAGAGTGTGGTGGTGGAGGTAGGGGGGGTGGGGGGGGGGGGGGACACTTTTAAGCAGCGGGGACACCTCCCAGAGTCTTGGGTCGCATTGACAAATGGGGGGTTGGATTTCAGTGTGGGCATCGGCCTGACGTTCGTTTATTTTAACGGCCACCGTTTAATAAACCTTTCACCAGTTAGCAGGTGGCCTGCTCTGGTGCAGGGAGATCAGATCTCCCCGCTCGCTGAGAGACAGACAATCACTCGTCTGCTCGAGATTCGTGTTGCCTTTTCCGAGGTCCGGAAGGAATTCTCCCAATGGTAAGGCAACCCCACAACTCCCCCCCCCCCCTCCTCCCCCACTCCCCTGAGATGAAACTGAGCCCACAGCACTTTGGGTTATTGCAGTGTGCATTTCAATCGAAGGGTAATAAAGTACTCTGTTGGAATGGGCATGTTTCCTCTCATTCATCACCGCGTTTGTGCTGCTTTTAAGATAACAAGCTTTGCTGAAGAGTCCGATCCGTTGGGTCACAGGGACATTTCGTTGAGTGCACTCCCTAATTGCCCAGCTGATCACAACGGCTTGGCGTGACAGTCGGCTGCAATCTGCTACACTTTACCGCTATTGACGGACACAGTATTGTTTGTGTACACCTCGCAAATAAGAGGGCCCAGGTTCGTTTCCAGGGCCGGGCAAAAATCTTCGGCGACTTTCCTTACTCCACGTACCTCTGTTGAGTAGGAGTCTGGTCGTTCATCGAATGATGGCTTTACCTGGGGGGTGTTTTTTTTCATTATTAGAATTTTGGTCACCGTTTGTGGGACAACCGCTGTGCGCGACCGGCTGCCGCGCTTCACCCACAGAAAACACAGTCGATTCACTTCAATATATTCCGCGAAGCGCCTTTAAGACAACCCAATCCGAATGACTTGACGCTACATCAAATGCAAGGATGATTTATTTTGGTTTCCACCCGGCCGGCTTTTAAGCAAAACCATCGGGTTCGGTCATACTTTCAACACAGCCTCGAAACTCTGAAACACTCTCCCTCCCTCCATCCCTCCGCCTCGCCCCCAATCTTCCCCCCCCACGTTCAGGTCTTGCCTGAGTGCGTTCCTATTCGAACGTGCCTTCGGTCTCTCTCCTCGATGTAGCTTTCTTGTCCCATTTTAGCAAACAGCGTCAACCACGCCACTCCGACCAAGAGTTCCCCGTGTGTTTGGTGTGTTTGTAACACTGGTTAGTGCATTCTGTTTATTGTTTTTCTGGAGAATCTACACGTTGGGAAAATATGGAGGAGGTGTATTCGCATTTCTGCTTCCACCCCAGTCTCTGGTCCAATTAAATGTGGCTGTGATGTGTCTTAACATATGGAACATGAGTCAAGGAGCTGTTTGCAATGGGCAGTTGGCTGTCATATTGCCTCTAAATTTACACTGGAATGTAACAAATAACCACTATTTATATTTCGCCCTTCACGCTTGGGTAGCGATCAACATTGACATAGTTTGACGCAGAGCCGGAGAGAAAGGGGTGTTTGCACAGCCGAAGAGGAAAGTTTGGTGCGATTTGCTCAAGGCACCGAGAGAAACGTGGAATTATCCGAACCTTTTGAGTTAGGTTTTCATTTGAAACATACCACACATTCTGTCTTTAAGCCCCCGAGTGCGGATGATGCTCGAGCGAGACAATGTAATATCAGGGGTGCCATCAGACTCTTAAACCCAGCTCCCGTCTGTGCCTTTGCTGATGGATATTGGAACTACTTAATATCAATAATAGCGCTTGCATTTGATATCGCGTTTTTCACGTACTTTAGACGTCTCAAAGCGCCTCGTAGAATTTACAGTAAAGTGATTCTGGACACTGTGAAGCCCCCTCCCCCCGATTCAGTCTGTATCGCACCCGAACAGACAGCACTCCAGCTGTCACACTTGGATCCTCACACCGAGGCAATCCTACCATTTTGTCTGAGCACATCCCACGAGGCGGTGAAGTGACTGTCGACTGTTCGTGGGACACTGTTTGTGGGACGCTGCTATGCGTTTCGGCCACAAATATGCAGTCAGTTCATTTTACGGAATTTCTGCGAGGCGCTTTGAGACGGCGATAAGATGTGAAAAGCGCTCTTGTCAAATGCAAGGATTATTATTACAGTATTAATTGGAACAACATCTGATTTATACATCTTACGTACGTCTTATGAACTGGCAGCTTTCTGTGCGTGTGTGTGTGTTTGTGTGTAGTGTGTGTTTTCCCCCTCCCCCTACCATCTCCTCTTGTCTACCTTAATCCCGCTGTGGCACTGAACAATGCGCTGATTGTGTGCAGAGAAGAACAGGGGAGGCATTGGCTTGAGTTGTGTTCGCTCAAATCCTCCTGGTTCAGGTTTCACCCCCCCACCCCCCCCCGATCGCAGCACAATACAGACTTGCGTTTGTAAAATGCCTTTTCGTGTCTGGAGCTTTTGCACTAATGGCTTGGCAGTGATGCACAATGATGTAATGGGTTGCTGGATATGCCTGCCTTTCACCCACTCACCCACCCACTCCGCTCACCTAGCTCAGGGCCTCCTATCCCCTCCCCCGCCCAATCAGCGGTCATGTTTCTTGCCCTTGCTCTCCGAGTCCCTACCCGTCCTTGCCTCAATCTCTCCTTGCCTTGATCCCCCTCTTCGCAAGTTACACCCTGTGAACCCACTGCCCACCCTGACTGTCTGAGAGAACTTATTGGGAGGGGAGTTTTTTTGATGACGGTATTTTTCCCGACCACCCTCTTCAGTTGCTTTGGTTTGCTTTTATTTTCATAGTCATTTTCCACATTGGAGCTTCAATAAATTGGGCGCCATGGGGGCCTCAAGACGGAGTCTGCAAACTTGAGTGAAGTATGCTCTTCACTACAACAATTTCTATTTAAAATAATAACCCTTGCATTTTGATATAGTGCTTTTCACATCTTCTGGACATTTCAAATCACTTCACAGAAGGTACTGCAGAGTGAATTGACTATATTTTTGGGCGGAATTTATTTTAAAAAAAATTTCAATTGATCTTTTCAATTCATGATTGTTTGTGGGACACAGCTGTGCGTATTTGGCTGCTGTGTTTTGCACACATAAGTCGTTTCACTTTACAGTGTATTCTGTGAAACACTTTGAAGACATCTGGAAGATGTGAGAAGGGGCTATATCAAATGCAAGGTTTATTATTTAATTATTACTACTGCCCCAGTCACCCACCTTCCTCAAGCCTTGGCTCTTGCCAGCCTGCGCCCAATAAAATTTTTGATCTCACATATCAATGCCTTGAAAACAACCATGACAAAATAGCATCCATACAGTGCCCGTTATTCACATCGGAGCCATGTCCCAAGGCAATGGGCATTTATGGGTTTGCACCCAAGCTGGGGCCTTAGAATCAAGTGGAGATAGAGGTGGGAGGGTGACCAAAGGAACCGTCAAAGAGGCAGGTCTTGGAAGTGGGACTTGGAAGGAGGCGAGGGATAAGTAAATTGATGGATCGCACGTACCAATAAAATCTCGCTCTGTTTCTGTGTGATTGAGCAAAGGCTGCCACAATCGTCAGGACATGTCTGCACCCCGTTAGCCTACCCTCGCGAGAGAGATTTAAGCAATGTCGTTGATTACTGCAGACCCCATTGGTCTATGCGATCTCGCCCTGTAACAGTATGGTTTCCTCCCTGCTGGCTGCTTCTAATGCTGTCGTTTCTCCTCTCCATTCAAAATGGGCCAGCCGATGGCTGAATGAAACACAAAATATACAGTCTGTCCTTCCGTCCATGAGATGCAGTCAGTTTGCATTGCAGTATATTCTGTGAAGCGCTTTGAGACGTCTCGGAAGACGTGATAAGGTGCTCCATCAAAGGCACCTCATTAAATATTATTATTGGTATTTTAATTATTATTGTTAAAAGCCGGCATGAAACATTGACATTCATAATCCAGTGAACTACTATTCCAATGTAACTGTTTCTCCGTGTTTTGGGTTTCCCACAATAGTAAGTAAGTTGAATGTTTTTTTCAACGCGCACTACTCTTGGTTTACTGCCCATGGATGTGCATGGAGTTTAACGAGGAAAAGATTGACTTGAGAATTTCAGTTTACTGTATTATCCATCAGTTTTTATCAATAACTGCATTGAGCGATGGTTAATTAAGCAATCGGGGTGTAAGCGAAACAGTGGCTTCTTTGGAAAATTCATAACCTTATGTCCCTGTGTTTACTCTGTGTGGAAGTAGAAAATCTATTTTTTTTTGACACACACATGGAAACTTAAATCATGTGTTCAAATACATGTGCCACCTACAGATGGAAACTTAACCCTATCCGAGCGAGGCTGTGCGCTACACTCACACACATAAATATCCCACATATTCTGTGAAGTGCTTTGAGATGTCTCGGAAGACGTGATAAGGCGTTGGAGCAAGTGCAAGGATTATTATTGTTGTTGGAGAGAGGGAAGAAATGGGCATAAGTAGGCTTCTATTTGTGTGTACTTGGGAATTTCAGTGTGTGTGTGTGTGCGCGCGGCTCTGTTTCCAAGATAATAATCCTTACATTTGATATGTCTTCTGGATCTGTCTTCTCATGTCTTCTAGACATCCCAAAGCGCTTCACAGAATATACTGTAAAATGAATTGACTGTATATATTTCTGGGCGAAACGCGGCAAACCAATTGCGCACAGCAGCGTCCCCCACACAAACGGTCGTGGATTGAAATGACCAATGTATTATTGTTTGTTTTTTGAGGGATTATTATTATCAGACGTGTGGAGTAAGGAAACACGCCCAAGATTTCGCCCTGACCTGCCTGGAATTGACCCCGGCTCTCTCGCTTGTAAGGCGAGGCGCTCTAACCACTGAGCTACCAGGAGCTCCACGAGATGATACGTGCTGTCAGCAATAGTTTCCGAAGTGGCTTGTGAGAAAAGGCTGGTTCTAAAGTGCACAAAACAATGCGCCGTGAGCCAAATCTTGGCTATCATCACCAATTGTGAGGTGGTTTGATCCCTGTCCAACCTAGTTTCGAAGAGAGGAACAAAGTGAAGTGGGTGGGGGGGGAGTTTTTTTTCTCCCCCCCCCCCCATCTCATCTCTTGGAAGTGATTCAATGTTTATTTGACCAGGGGATGAAGATGCCTTTAATGTTTCCTTTTTCATTCATTGTCTGCGTGAGATGTTCCCGGGTCGCAAAATGGGCTGGATCCCGTTTGATTTCTCTCTGAAGGCGGGTTGGGAGTCTAATCGCCTGGTTTGATGCCCCTGATCAAAGGCACCAAATAAATATTGAATTAACAGCGAGGCTCATTAGCATTCAGGTCACAAATCTGAAATTGCAACATCTGAATGAATACCATTGATATATTTTTTTAAATCCTCTCCACAGCCCCACCCCACCCCACATCTGTTGCGTTTCAATGTACATATTTGTTAATCAACCATTTCTGCCCACGGTTTTAATTATAACCAGTTGGGTGTAAAAACAAGCCTTTTGGGGAGGGGGGGGCTTTCAGTAGTACTTTGAGGGGGGAAAAAAATCGCTTTTACTGACACCAAACAATAGAAAATTGACAGAAACTCGCTGAGAATTCTCATGACTGAATGACTCAGATGCTTATTTTTCTTTTGTTGTACAAAATCTACTGTCCTTGACTGCAAGATTTGTGTGTTCACTTGCCTGGACAATTTTGGCTCCTACCCAACAACAAAATCACATTTGCCCAGCCCCTTTCACGTCGGGAGGACATCCCAAGACGCTGGACAGTCAGGGATTTCGACCCGAGATGGGGGTTGAGATCAGGGTGAGTGTGGAGAGTAGAGAGGGTGGGGATAGGAGAGACTGAAGGTAGGGTTGAAGTGGAAGTTTGTACTCAGTGGTTAGAGCGCTCGTCTTACAAGTGAGAGACCTGTGTTTCGAATCCAGGCAGGTCAGGGCGAAACCTTGGGCAAGTTTCCTTACTCCACACACACTCACACACGGCTAATAATAATCCGTCCCCCAAAACCCCCCCACAATAATAACAAAATTGATCATTTCAACCCACAGTTGTTTGTGGGGGACGCTGCTGTCCGCCTGCCCTGCGTTTCGCCCACAAATATACAGTCAACTCACTTTAGAGTGCATTCTGTGAAGCGCTTTGAGACGTCGATAAGATGTGGAAAGCCGCGATATCAAATGCAAGGATTATTCTTCTTCTTATTCTTACACAGATGGCAAACAGACATGAACTGCACTACCATTGCCACTTGTACGTTGTACTGGAGTTTCTACCCTTCAAAACTCCTCTTCCGCAATCATTAACTCGGGTAAAAAGTGAACAGAAACTCTGTTTGTATACTGCTCCCCGCTGTCAAGACACCTGTCTCCCTGCTGTTCGCTGTCAAACGGCGCTGTGTTTTAAGTACTTTTCTCTTCCTCTCTCGCTCTGGTGAAGAAAATAATAATAATCCCTGCATTGATGTAGCGTGTTGTCACATCGTTGAGACATTTCAAAGCACTTCACGGAGTCTACTCTGAAAGCAAGTCGGCTGACGTGTTTTGCGGGCGAAACACGGCCGGCCGGCCGGCAGGCAGGCGTTTACGCACTGCGAGGTCCCACAAACAGTGGCCGACTGAGTGACCGAATCTCATTGAAAGGGAAAACGGGGACGTCGGAGAAGGTGGGGAGGTGGGGCTCGTCCGCGGGCAGCACAGACGGTGTCCAGACAAAACGCTCTCAGACGCACCCGAAGGGGGGGGGGGCGCGATACCAGTGCAAGTTGTGGTGGTGGTGGTGGTGGTGGTGGTGTTCGGCTCTGTTGTTTCAATGCCGTTTCAACAACGCAGCCTTGCTTGCCCAGGGATTAGCTGTGGTTACACACTCACATTATTCTCAGATATCTGACGACAATCAGAGTTGAGCGAAGGCAAGTGGCCGTTTATTGCTGCCAGCAAAACGCTAGTATGCGGAGGCTTTCTTTCTCTCCGCCTGCCCTCAGCCTTTCTGAAAATCTGTCCCCTTAAAGGCGCGTCACCAAAGTGAGCAGAGAGAGACGAGAGGCTCCTAATGCTTAGACAAATATGCGCGTAAACCCTGACCAGATTGACCAGATCTGTTTTTAATGAATAATTGGGCAAAGGAGACAACACTACAATGGCACGTTCCTCCCGCCATTCCCCACCAACCAACTCTCTGTTGTCTCTTCCCTCTCTCTTTCTCTCTCTCTCTCTCTCTCTCTCCCTCCCTCTCCGTTCCTTTCTCTTTCTTCATTCAATGAGGGCCTGGTCAGAAGATGGTGGGTCTGCCGTTGTCTGAATTCGGGCTGCCCATCCAGCAACGAGGCGCTTTGAGACGCGAAAGACGTTGTATTAAACGTAAATCGGTTTGCATTACGGAGCTCCTGTAGCTCAGTGGTTAGTGCCCTCGCTTCACAAGACCTGGGTTCGAGCCCAGGCAGGGACAATCCTTGGGCAAGTTTCCTTACTCCACGCACCTGATAATAATCCCTCAACAACAACAACAAAATAATCATAATAATTTGGTCACTGGGCGACACTGCTGTGCACAATTGGCTGCCGCGTTTCGCCCACAAATATGCAGTCAATTCACTGTACAGTCTATTCTGTGAAGCGCGCGCGTGTGTGCGTGTGCGTGTGCGTGTGTGTTTTCTAAACACTTTTCATTTCTCAAACCCGAAGGGTCACCTAATGTTTCAGGTGAAAAATTCAGCCCTTACGCTTGAACTTTTATATTGTTGTCTTATTTCTTGTGACTCACGGCAGCTCCATTGTGCACACTGCGGCACAATTCTACAGCCGTACGGTGACGTGAACCCAAATCACACTGGTTCCTTGACCTTCTCAGATGGGTTTTTTTTTTCGTGTGTATTGTGTTGTGTTTTTGCACCTGGACACAAAGCGTTCTGTCAACTGAAAGGTTCGCGAGATCTTCCAGAGGATTTCTGTTGCTATAGGAATTGCCTTGAGAGGTTTTCTCAACGCCAATGGCTCTCTTGCCACTGTTTTGTTTCAGCAGCTGAATGGTTCGGAAACTTGAGCGCGGAACCCGCTCGCTGGGTTTTATTTACCGGTTAATAATTCCCTTGTAACTACTACTACTAATAGTGACCCTCGTCATTTGATGTTAGGCACCTTATCACATCTTTGTGACGTCTCAAAGCACTTTGCAAGATATACTGTAAATTGAATTAATTGACTGTGTGTTTTTGCTGGATCCTTTAAATTAGCTGTTCGATTCATCCCTCACGGGTAGGAATCCCAGTATAAAGAGACTCCAAAACTGTTGTGGAGTTAACGTATGATTGCTGCAATTAAAATAATATTTTTTTGTTGTTTTGAAAGAGGGGAGAGAGAGAGAGACTCGTTCCCTCTATTTTAACCTTAAGACGCTGACATTTTCCGCGTGGGAGTTGATTGGTGACTTGAGCCAAACTCTAATCAGAATGCATACGCAAGTGAAATCAAACTGCGGGAAACCTCTTCGTGCACTAATCGCTGTTTGGTATGACAGGTGATCATTAAATTAACAGTTATTCAACCACACAACCTAGCAGCTTAAAGCAGAACTCCAGCCGAACTCTAATCTGTGCAAAATCAGAAGCACCTGTTTGAGAAGTCTCGAAGAGCTTCGGGATATACTGCAAAGGGAATTGGCTGTGTGTATTTGGGGGCAAAACATGGCAGCCAATTGCACACAGCCCCCAAAACATACAGCCAATTCGCTTTGCGGTGTTTCGCTTTGAGACACAGGGATTGTTACCAGTACGGAATGTTACCATCCACTGTTTCTCTCAAGCGAGCGGTTTGAGTGGGTTATTTGGTTTGAAAAAGTTTTATTTTTAGCCTCTGTTCTTGGCAGCGGAAACTCGAGCGAAGTCCCTTCAAAGAATTTGATCCTGAAATTTCTGGCTCGTTGGTCGTTTGCTTTTGTTTCCTTTCTTTTTTTTTTGTCTCTCTCCCCCGCCCCCCCCCCACCCCCCCACCCCCCCGCACCAGTGCGATCGTGAAGAGGCTTGAATTGAAGTCAATTGCTCCCTCTGCGAAAAGCACCAGAGAGCTTTGTGCTGGATGACGCTGAATGGATTGTTGAAATAATGGCTAGAATTAAGCTTGCATTTTTCTGTGGGGGTGTGGATGTGTGTGTGTGTGCGCGTACTTGTGCCTTTTATGTGCAATTTGTACATTATCTGTGTGCATGCATTGCGCATGCACACAGATAATGTCGTGCGTGTGCATGCGTGTTGTGTTTGTGTATGTGTGTGTGTATTGTGCGTGCTCGTGTCATTGTGTGTGTTTGTGGATTCTGTGTGTCTCTACGCGCATATTTTAGCAACGTTGTCTGGTTCAAAACATGTAAAAAAAACATTGGGTAACTTGATACTGGAGATGGTTTGATCTGAGTGTGATGGCGTGGGATGTGATGATGTGCCAACGGTGGGGGGGGGGGGGGGGGGGGGCTTCCTCATCCAAACCAGCGGTAGCCAACCTTTAAAGGTCGGCCAACAAAATAAATGTTGTCGATCGATTTTATTCCGTAAATGCCATCGAATCAAAATGACAACACAATACTGATCAACACGGACTTACTTAGACTTGTGCGAATGTTGGGGGGGGGGGGGGGGGGGGGGGGGTTGCGGGGGGTTGGGTGGGAGGGGGGGGGGATTAACCTTGCGCCCCAACAACAACAACAACAAGAAAATTACACTTGTATAACGCCTTTCAGGTCGGGAGGGCGTCCCGAGTCTCTGGGCCGTCAGTGTTTCAGACCCGAGCTGGAGTCAGGAAGTCGGGGAAGGGCTGGGAAGTGGGGTGACCGATGGCGCGGTGGATGAGGAGGGACCGGAGGCGAGGCCAAGCGGCCAGCGCGGCGTTCACTCCCCCGGAGAACTGCCCCATCAATACCGCCGCACGCTCCACGGGAAATCTTCTCCTCGAGGCGCGCGTGGCGTTTAATGAAGTAATGTATATTCATTGCTCAGTTTTAGTTACACAGACAGCGCTTCCGAAAAACGTTTCCGTAATTTGCATCGAGAATGCAATTGGTACCAAATCCATCAACCAAACCAGGTGCACCTCACTTCCTTATTGCTGACATTAGTGAAATGTTTTGCAGGAATGGCATTCGGAACGAGTGAGTAAGTAGGAATAATGTAAGGCTGAGCACCTCGTGTTTAATGAGCCCTGTTGGAGTGCATTAGGGGGGGGGGGGGGGGAGGGCGAACGCGGAATGGAGTGTGTAACCATCCCGGGGGGGTTATTGTGGGGAAACATTACGACGCGGGGAAATACATTTCATTACTCTCCCGAGTCCGCGGCTGGCAATTCATTTGCTTGCTGCGTTGGTTACGGTGCTGCTGAAATGTGGGAACGTTTCCCCCCC
Source organism: Hydrolagus colliei (assembly GCA_035084275.1). Taxonomy (NCBI): domain Eukaryota; kingdom Metazoa; phylum Chordata; class Chondrichthyes; order Chimaeriformes; family Chimaeridae; genus Hydrolagus; species Hydrolagus colliei. The sequence goes on along the minus strand of CM068770.1, from coordinate 1,480,982 downwards.
GTTCCTCGCCCCCCCCCCCCCCCCCCCCGCGCCCCACTTCAGACAAGACGTCAAAGATCCCGTCGAACTATTCCACAAGTCCGGGGAGTTTCCTCTCTCCTGTTGTCCCGGCGCCAATCATCCGCCAGAAAACATTGGTCGTTCGCTTCCATTTGTTTTGTGGGGTACGGCTGTGTGCAAATTGGCTGCCGCGTTTTCTGCCCCCCAAAGCCGCGATACGGTGGACTCACTTTGCGGCATATTCCGTGAGGCGCTCTGAGACGTCTCGAAGGCAAGTTAAGGCACACGATATCAAATGCTGTTATTGTACAAACAGTCGCAACATTTGACAGCAAATCCTGCGCAGTGCGTTGAGACACTCACCTTGACCCTATGTTAAGACGCTCTATCAGATGCGGGGAATTATCGCTTCATGCCATTTTCTTGGGAGAGTGGAGAGAGAGAGAGAGAGAGAGAGACGTGTCGCCATCCAATAATCCAGCATCTGAAGCTATTGCGTGCGAGTTCCTTCCTTTGATTGGCGTGGGAGTTTTAACATTTTGTCGGGAACGCTCGCGGCGACATATTCCTGATAAGAGGAATCCCCTTCGGATTTGGGGGACAGAGTGAAATCTCCAGTGGGCAAGGTGTCACGTCACTCGGTTTCAATTGTAGTCGCGTAAAGCAGCAGCGTTAAGAGGTCTCTAAAATGCTTTGGACTATTCTCTCTCTCTCTCTCTCTCTCTCTCTGTGCCTAAAAGGTCAGTCAATGTCACTGTGAAGAACCTTTATCTTATTAATTACATAGATCGTGGACACGGCCAGACGACAACAACTTGTGTTTATGTAGCAGGGCGGAGTCTGGGAGATGAGTTATATGTAATTACAGTATATATCATAATATCGCCCACAAAATACACAGTCACTGCACTTTACAGTATATTCTGCGAGGCGCTTTGAGACGTCTAGAAGATGCGAGAAAGCGGTACATAAAATGCAAGGATTGTTATTATCATAACAGATGTATAATATACTGTATTTAGAATGTTTCAGAGGCTTTTTATACACACATATTTAACATAACAGTTCAACTCACTGGAAAGTACAGTCGCTCATATACACACAGGGATATATATATATTTACACACGTTCCAAATATATCAAACTGTCTTTCCCTTTCCATCGAATGCTCCCTTTCAGTGCCGTAGATGAAATGCATGGAATTCAAGATGTGTGTGTGTGAGTGTATGATGTACTTTTAATTTCTGAGTCATTGCTCTCAGCACAGTCACCACGTGTTTCATTTTTAGCAATCCTAGGATTTCTCGAGTCGCTCTCCTTTCCGTGAACTCCGCGGAACTAACTGCCAAATAACAGCCACCGAAGACGTTTGTAGAGCAACTGACCCGAGAGGCTTCATTATGGGACACTTGTTCTACTCCCCAAGTCCTTTTCCATAAAAATCACTCAATAAACACAATACGATTGCACTTGATAACAGTGCAGAGAACTGCGTTAAGATGCTGTCGACAAACAGCGATCAGTGCAAACATCAAAAATCTGACATAGCGCTTTTCACGTCTTATCGACGTTTCAAAGCGCTTCACAGAATATACTGTAAAGTGAATTAGCTGTATATTTGTGGGCGAAACGCGTCAGCCAATTGCGCACGGCAGCGTCCCCCACAAACAGTCGTGGGTTGAAATGACCAATTTTATTATTGTGTTGTTTTTGAGAGATTATTATTAGGCGTGTGGAGTGAGGAAACTTGCCCAAGGTTTCGCCCTGTACCTGCCTGGATTCGAAACACATGTCTCACGCTTGTAAGGCGAGCGCTCTAACCACTGAGCTACAGGACGCCCGTATAACTAGTCCACAGAGGAAAATTGGAAGAATAATAATTGTTGCATGTATAGCGCCTTCTCATGTTGTCAAGACATCTTGAAGCGCTTCACAGGATATACCATCAAGTGAATTGACTGTATATTTTGTGGGCAAAAACACAACAGCCAATTGCGCACAGCAGCTACCCACAAACAGTCATGGATTGAGTGACCCAATTTATTCGTATTTCATTGTTACATTTGAACCAAAACGAGCACGGTCAAAGAGTAATGTTTCGAGATAGTCTGGCTGGCAGAGTGAGGCAGGGGAGCGAGCGAGGAGGGAGGGAGGGAGTCTGCGATGGCAGTTCCAGAGAGCGGGGGCAGAAGAGGCTGTTTATTATCAGGTTGTGATTGGATTGCAGTGTGCTGCGTTCTGCATCAGTGCAGCCATTTACTTTGCTTTCCACACCGTTCGGCTAAGATTCATTCAGATGAGTAAATTGTCTCCTTAGCTAACTCCATTGTGACTCGCCTGCTTAGCGATGAAACTCACTGTTGTCATGGATATAAAAATCCAATTGTTTTTTTGATTAAATTAAGTACATTTGTTAAAATGATTGGGTTAATAAATGGCCTTCAATGGCGGATGGCTGTCACTCGAGTGTTTTTTTTTGATGGGGTGGGGCGTGGGGAGAGAGAGAAAAAAAACACATGCTCTGATATCGTTTTAGTCCTCTGCCACTTTCGGTGTCAAATCGTGCTCTAAATGAAAGGGTTTATTGCATGACTTGGTTCCAATCTCTCGTTGAGACCTGTAATGAGTTCTCTTTAGAGTGATTCACTGTTGGAAAGTGGACCTGCGTGTCATTTACATAAATGGCATTGCTCTGCCACACTGCCCGTCATCTCAATTCATTTGCAAAAAGATAAGTTACAGGGGTGTGGGTGGAAAAGGGCAGAAAGAATTGCTCTTTAATAATAATAATAATAATAGCAATCCTTGCATTTGATATAACTCCTTATTATGTCTTCCAAATCTCTCAAAAGTTCTTCGCAGAATACACTGTAAAGTGAATTGACTGGTACGTTTGTGGGCGTAAAATGGCAGCCAATCACACACCGCAAACAGTCATGGATTAAGTGACTGAATTATAATTTTTGGGGATTGGTGAGTCAACCACCAATTGATTTAACAGCCGGGTTCCTACTTACTCGGTAAACAGAGGCACGTATGTGGAGTAAGGAAACTTGCCCAATGTTTCGCTCAAACCCATCACTTGATTGAGAGCCGAGAGCTCTAATTCCTACACGACAAGACTCTTGCATTTGATATAGTGCCTTTCAATGATGTGAGAGGATGTCTTAATGTGCTTCGTGGGGTTTTTCCTGTAAAGAACAGCGACTGTATGTTTTTGTAGGCAAAGGAGCTGCAGACTCAACCAACCCTCTCTGGTGAGGTTGTGTTGAAGGAATGATTTCATTATCAACTCACTAAGTACAAAATATACCAATGAATTAAATCAAATGCAAGGGTATTATTAAAATGATCATAGAGTTTACAGCCCAAACTGCCTATGGTGCCTGTGCTGATGCTATCTGCCTTGTAATAATAATAATAATAATCCTTGCATTTGATATCTTATCAACGTCTCAAAGTGCTTCATAGAATATACTGTAAAGTGAATTGAATGTATATTTGTAGGTGAAATGTGGCAGGCAATTGCGCACAGCAGCGTCCCCCACAAACAGTCGTAGGTTGAAATGACCAATTTTTATTATTAAGTCTTTTTTTCGGACGGATTCTTGTTAAGTGTGTGTGTAGAGTAAGGAAACGTGACCAAGGTTTCGCCCTGATCTGCCTGGTCTTGTGCTTGTAAGGCTAGTGCTCTAACCACTGAGCCACAGGAGCTCCTTGTTGCAAAAGGGATGGGTTTGTTTCATCTGCCCTGCGTCCTGGCCAGCAAATGTCCCTCCAGATCCAATGGGTCATTCATTTTCCTGGCTGTTTGCTCTGTCGTTTTGTCTGTGCACAAATTGGTTGCTTTTATGTATCCCAATGCATGCCTCCTACAGTCTTTGACATCTATTACCTATGGAACGCTTCATAATATTCCTCGCATTTGATATAGCCCTCTTCTAGGCGTCCACGCAGTGAGTGCAAAGCCCTCGAGAGATGAAGGCTGAGCTCACACACACCCTTCGCCACATCCCCTTCCTTTCGTTAGACCATTGCGGTGCAAACTCTTGCGGATTTTGCGGATTGCCGCAGCGTTAAATCGGGAGCGCAGGGTTGGAAGCGTGCCGCAAATACCAGCGGACCTCCCCTCCCCCCTCCCCACCCGTAAACTGATTTACTGCCTTAATCTCTTTGACGGAAGCTGTGAGTTGTGAGTTTCCAAACACGATCAGACAAATGTGCTAGACCAGCAGAGCTGCCTTTTAGCTCCGGTCCTTGGCGGAAAGGATAGTCAGTCACTCAGGAGTTTGAAGAGACAAAACTGACGCGTGACTGAGAGCTGAGCTATTAACGGGTGTGTTTGTTGGACTCCCCCATCAGCACACAGCGAAATAATAATAATATTAATAATAATCCTTGCATTTGATATCGCGCTTTTCACATCGTATCGCCGTCTCAAAGCGCTTCACAGAATACACTGTAAAGTGAATTGACTGTTCGTTTGTGCGCGAAACGCGGCAGCCAAGTTGCGCGCAGCAGCGTCCCCCGCAAACAGCCGTGGATTGAAAATGACCGATTTTTATTCGTGTTGTTTTGTTTGGAGGGATTATTGTTGGGCGCGTGTGTGTGGAGTGAGGAAGCTTGCCCAAGATGTCGCCCCGATCTGCCTAGATACACGTACATTACATACACGTGGGACGTTGGCGTGGGAAATTAGCTGCCGTGCTCGCTGACAAAATACACCCTCGCTAGATTTCATGGCACATGCTGTGACGCAGTTCGAGATGACCTGACTTCTCAAGTCTACAATCAATCGCAAGGATCGTTATTCTTCAATCCACGGCCGTCGGCACTGTTGTGCACAGTTGGCTGCCACTTTCTCGCCCACAGATATACGGTCAATTCACCTTGCTGTACATTCTGTGAAACACTGTTGAGATGTCTCTCGAAGACGCGAAAAGGCGCTGTTTCCAAGGCAAGGATTATTATTTGATTTAAATCATTTAATTATTTCATCCTATGTACACACACACACACACACACGCGCAATCTCATTGATAATACATAGTTGATATACGTGTGTATGCATGTGTGTATTTCTATAGTACGTTTGTGTGGTATAAAATAAATGGCGATAAGCGGTTGAAAGCGAAACTCTTTGTATTGATGGCGGGGTCTCGGGCATTGCTCGGTGTCCCCTGTGGATTCCTGTGGTAAGCTGATAGCTGAGGCAAAGCTTTGGAACCCTCGGCGAGGTATTCAATCGCTGTCTGACATTACTGCGAGTTTACACGGGGAAATCTGCAGTTGATTACATGGGGAGCGTTGGCTATGAATACATTTGCGCAGAGTACGTGATGCCTGCGAGCGTTTGGGACGGAACACAAACGCTTGGATCCCCAAACATCTAAGCCAATAAATAGCTATTAATATCACCCAGAGCCTAAGAGGGTGTAACCTTTCTGTGCCTATTGTTTGTTCTGACATTTCTCTGTCGTGTTCAGCGCTCTCTCTGCTTTACAAGCCTCTGTTTTTTTTTACTATGTATATACAGCATATTAAAATGTCACTTGCTTTTTGCCCAATGTTGTCGCGAGTGGGACTGTGTACGTTGGGATTATTTCCTGTGCTTTAATAATGACGCTTCTAATAATAATCCTTGCATTTGATACAGCGTTTTTCAAGTCTTACAGGCGTCTCACAGTGCTCCACAGAATACGTACTGGGATACGTTGTGTGAAGCGCTTAGAGACGTCGATACAATGTGAAAGCGCGATATCGAATGCAAGGATTATTATTATCCTCGATGGCCTTGCTCCAACCTACCCTCTGCCTTGCCTCTTACCTTGGCCCCCTTCAAGATCCTCCACTTCGACCGTCCCATTGGTCAGCCCCCCACTTCCCCTCCCTTCCTCTCCACCCTGACCCCAGCTCCTTGGGCCGTCCTCCCCATGTCAAAGGCGCTAAATCGATGTCAATTTTGTTCTTGTGCTGTTGTATTAACCCAAGTTGCTTTTGTGGAGAAAGTGAATCCGTTCATTCCAAAGTTGGACCAAAGTTGGTGAGAAAATGTAATTGTA
>CM068770.1:1470305-1474720 GCA_035084275.1 Hydrolagus colliei | reverse complement strand
TGGGGAGAGGGTGTCCAAAAATAAATCAAAATTGTCTCTCGATAGCTTTGGGTTCCACGTTTGTTTGTGGGTGAGCTCGCTGAATCGCACGCGCAGTGGAGATGCGAGTAGGGAGAGAAGGAGCTCGGGGAGGCGGGGGGGGGGGGTTAATAAAAAATAGTATTTGCGTTCCGCGGCTCGGCTGGAGTATTGGCAGAGAAAAAAAAATCTATTTACGGAGCAATTTAGGTAAATGCGGAAAGCGTACATGATCAAAACGCTGAGAATCGCTACATGTGGCGACTCTAAATGGTCTCCAGCCGAGAAGATCAAAAGTAAAATTGGTTTTGATTAATTTCAAGACACTACCAAAGTCTAGCGTGTAACATCGACAGCAGCAGCGTTTTTGTAGCTTTGCCCACACCGCAAGCGCACAATCGCCCCGCTGGACAGCGGGCCCTGGCCTCCTTCACGTCTGGCCTCAAGACTCTCCTCTTCAAACGGACCCAGCGGCCAGTACCTGTCCCCCCCCCCCCCCCCCCACTTCCCTCCGCGTCCCCTTCCCCCCCCCCCCCCCCTCCACACGCCCGTCCGTCCTCAGCTCAGGTTTGAAGCGGTGACCGTTGGATGTTCTCCTGATGTGAGAGGCGCTATACAAGTGTAATTTTGTTGTTGCTGAAGCACTTTTGGCAGTCGGGCCTGTGGGCTGTCTTGCCCACCCTCTCCCCACCCACCCACCACCCCCACTCCCAACAAAACAAAATAGAAACAGGCTCAGTGGCTGAATGTCTCCCTGTTCTGATGGAACCATTGCGTTTTCCTTCTGTTAACTTTGTTGAACCTGATGTCTTCTCAAGAATATGTAGCTCAGTGGTTAGAGCGCTCGCCTCACAAGCGTGAGACCTGTGTTCGAATCCAGGTAGATCAGGGCGAAGCCTTGGGCAAGTTTCCTTTCTCCACACACACACCTAATTGTAATCCATCACAAAAAAACAAGAGTGATAAAAATTGGTCATTTTCAAACCACGACTGTTTGTGGGACACTGTATGTGGGGAACGCCGCTGTGCGCAATTGGCTGCCGCGTTTCACCCACAAAATATACAGTCGATTCACTTTACAGTATGTTCTGTGTGGCGCTTTGAGACGTCGATAAGATGTGTGATGCGCTACATCAAATGCAAGGATTATTATTCTCTCGTTCAGTTGGATTCTGGCTGAGGAGGTTTAATCACCAACAACAACAACCACAAAATTGCAGTTATATGGCGCCGTTTGCATCGAGAGGACGTCCCAAAGCGCTGAACAGTGAGGTCAGGATGGGGGGTGGGTGGGGGGGAGGGAAGGGAGAGGAGAGTGGGAGAGGGGGGAGAGGATGGGTTAGCTATTCATTTTCAGGTGGGTTAATTTAGGTCAGTGTCTGCTTACAGTACAAACACAGAGGGGTATGGGAAAGAATGCAGATTCCAGGTCACCGCAAGTCTCTCAATTATTTATTTACCTTCACTTTGGCCGTGCGGTCAAAGTCACTGCGATTAATCCTCGAGATGTGTTCTCTCGCAAGTGATCTCATCTCTCTTTTGAAATGCGCCGGACGGGTTGTTTCTTATTATAAACCCTTTCTTTCCAAGCGTGCGCTTGTTTGAAGTTGTGGGAACCTTATTGCTCTGAACCGGCAACCTCGCCGAGCCAACAGCACGTACTTTCAAACCTCTTTTGTTTCCCCCTCTCTCTCTCTCTCTCTCTCTCTTTCTCTCGATCTCGCAGTCAATGATTAAACATTCCTGGCAAGTAAGTCTCCCTTCACTTAAGTTAGAGAGGAAGAGCCCCGCCTCGGAAACTTGCGGCTGAACAGGTTTATGGTTGGGAATCAGAATAATCCGTGCCCCCCCCCCCCCCCCCCAAAATAAACACACAATATTAAAATTGGTCATTTCAATCCACGACTGTTCGTGGGGGACGCTGCTGTGCGCAATCGGTTGCCGCGTTTCACCCACAAATATACAGTCCATTCGCTTTGCGGTATATTCCTGGGAAGTATATTCTAGATTCTAGACGTCGAGAAGAAGTGAGAAGCGCTGTATCAAATTTAAGGATTATTATTAGTATTGTATTATGATTATTATCATCCAAAGGAAGGCACCAGTCCGATACTCTTAACAGCCCTTAACCCACTCAAACCACCCACCCACCCATCTGCCCACCCCACCCCCCACCCTCCACCATCACCATCCGTCCGTCCGTGCATTGCAGCTTTGGAGAATCAGTTTCAAACACGCACAACCTTCTGACGCGCAAGCGAGAGCCACCACTGAGCCAGGCAGACACGCGGGAAGGAAAGGGAAATAGTTATAGTTTCTCAGTGCTTTGCAGCCCGGCGTGGAGCCTCGACTGAAACGCTGGGAAACCGGAATGCTTGCTGAAAGCGGATGTCCCCCCCCCCCCACCCCACCCCACTGAGACCAAAGGATTCAGGGCAATTAACAAATCGAATCGAACGGCCAGATGTGAAATCCACAAATCGTTTGGGATTCTCTTGGATGTGGAGAAAATTTGCGTCAGAGAGAGAGGGAGAGAGAGAGAGAGAGAGAGAGAGAGGGGGGGGTGTTGGCTGAGTCGGCTCTCTTTCTCTCCTCTTCTGCCTAAAAAGGTCAGACGGGAGGTGTTGAGGTTTGTTTTTTGGTGTCTGTCTGACACACGCGGAAAAGCCTTCAAAACCAAACCAAGCTGTGAATTGCGTGAGAACTGCAACGACAACAACCGAATGACATGCGTGTGGCTCATTTCACGTCAGGAGGACGCCCTAACGCGCGCGCACGCACACACACAAACACGTGGAAATAATAATAATAATCCATCCCCCCCAAAACACACAATATCATTTTCAATCCACGACTGTTTGCGGGGGAAGCTGCCGTGCGCAAACGGCTGCCGCGTTTCGCCCACAAATATACAGTCGATTAACTTTACAGTGTGTCTGTGACGCACTTTGAAACACCGATAAGATGTGAAAAGCGGCACTGCATATAAAATGGAAGGATTCTTCTTCTTATTATTATTATTTTTTAATTTATTTATTATAAATCCCAGAGGTAGATTATTGGAATGGAATGCGCTGGGCTCTCTCTCCCTGGAGCGACCTAATATCGGACAGTCTTAGACGCAAGTTGGCAAGAGCCAAGCCTTGAGGGGGGAACCCAGAGTGTGTGGTGGGGTAGAACATGCTGTAAGGTAAAATTGTCTGTGTATTTTGTGGGTGAAACACCAATTGCGCTCAGCGGGGTCTCACAAACAGTCGTGGATCGAGTGACCAAATGACTACATTACGTATGTTCGTGAAAGGGATTATTACTCCCGAGAAAGCAATCTGCCAATTGACTTATTTTCGCTGGAGTCAAAGGAAATTCGTCTTAAGGTTTAGCTCCGGCTGGGAATCGAACCCGGGTCCCCCTCGCTTGCACTAGCCAGTACACCACAGAACTACTCAACACAATACGGGGATTCTCATTATTCTCAGCGATTAAACAACCCGTCTGGCACATTCAATGTGACTACCAGTACTCTTGAGTGATCCTGGTCTGAGATTCGTCCTTTGAATGCACGTGAGAGATTTTGTTTTTATATCACTTTGTACTTGGCTACCGGCACAGGGACAAGGATTTCCAGTGATTTAATGTAATGCCAGAAGTCAGTTAGTTGCCCGACCTCTATTTAAAATGAAAATTGGACGCGGAGATAGCAAGGGTGCAAAAAGAATTAATCACAGCGGTTTTAATGTGATGTCCGCCTCGCCCATCCAAATCCCAGCCCAGTTAATATCGCGAAACGCTTTTCAAATACACACATGGGAACGCAGTTCATCTGGATCGAGCTTGAGGGACGAGCGTATGGCAGTGGGGGGTGGTGGGGGGGGGTTCAACCAGGTTTAAAATTGGGATAGTTTTTTTTGATGCAGCAATACTGTGGCTATTTTTGTTTTTCCTGGCATTACGACATGAATTCTGACGTCAGGCAATTTGCATTGAAATTCTGCCAACTTTCCCCCTCCCATTGTTTTTTCCCTCGGTCTCCTCCCATCCTCCCTCTCCCCCCACCTCCCTCCCTCCTCCCCCTCCGCGCGCCCCATCTCCCGAAGCCAGTGATCGAGCGCTCGCCTTACAAGCACGAGACCTGTGTTCGAATCCAGGCAAATCAGGGCGAAACCTTGGGGCAAGTTTCCTTAATACACACACACACACACACACACACACACCCCTTAATAATAATCCCTCAAAAAAAAATAATAAAAAAAATGTTCATTTCAACCCACGGCTGTTTGTGCGGGGGACGCTGCCGTGCGCAATCGGCTGCCGCGGTTTCGCCCACAAACGCACACAGTCAATTCACTTGACAGTACATTCTGTGAACTTAAGCGCTTGGAGACGTCGATGGGGTGTGA
>CM068770.1:1370305-1465305 GCA_035084275.1 Hydrolagus colliei | reverse complement strand
ACATCTTGGGAATCGAACCCAAGTAACTCTCGCTCGCTCGCGCTGTAAATGCGAGGATTATTACCGTGCGTCGGTATATATTTCGCTCTCCCTTTCACGAAGACCTCGTCGGACGCAATGGCTCGTGTCTCTCGCATGCTGCATTCCGCGGCACGGAAATATTATCCTAAATACAATTACGGAAACCCTACACCACTAAATAAAACTAGCAGCCAAAGAGAGTGCGGGGGGGTGGGGGGAGGGGAGAGAGAGAGAGAGAGGACCTCGACCATCTAGCAGCAGGTTAAAATGGAGAAGAAAATCCCAAATAATTTTTGAATTGTCACCAGCAAACACCCTCCCCCCTTCCCCACCCACAACCCCCCCCACCTCCCCTTCCCCCACATGGTTCTCACTGTACGCAGCGTATGGTCTGGCTGGAAGCCACAGCGGTGGCAGAGAAGGTCCAAAGTTCTATCTGGATTCTGTGCTGCCAGTGTCTGCGCAGGGAGGAATGTTACCTTTGGCCTGAACAGCGAGGAGGAGGGGAGAGGAGAGAGTGGAGAGAACAAACGATCCGCGCTGTTTGATGGCACCAATGATTGGACTTCCTCGCGTGTTTGATAAGGCGCCCAATTCAAATGTATCACAGCGCCTACGTGAGGTTACGCAGGCTGGCCACTGAGCCAACCTGACGCGGAGCAACGTTCAGAGCGAGAATGTCTTGATTCCCTCTGCGACAAAGTCCTCTACGGCTGTTTGGAAACGGTCGGGGGGAGACCAGAGCGAGACACGCAGTGAGGTGAGGGGTGGGGGAGGGTGAGGGAGGGAGGAAAGAAATACAAACACAAAAGGTGTCAGTATCGAGACATCAGGGTGAGTCGATAGACCTGGCTAACGAGTCGTTCTAAAGATGTGCGGAACGCAAAAATAAATGCCCGTCCATTTTTTTTCTATCTCGTAAAAGTTAACGAGACTGGTGGGATTTTCTGAGGCTTTTAGCAAGCGATCTCGTGACACTGGGCCAAACGTCTCTGAAAGCGTTGAGTCGTTTGTGCTGTTCGACCAGCGAGCGAACGAGAGACTTTGACTCGACGCGGCAACGGATGTTCTTGATTTTTAATTAGGCTGACATCAGCAAAAACATCAGGGTCCCCCCCCACCCCTCCCTCCCCCACTACTCCCCCCCCCCCCCCCCCCACCGAGCCGCGTTTGGTAGATCTGTCCGCGAAAGTAGATTTGTCCGCGAGTCGCACTGTCAAAACATATCGCGCGCTTTGTCACCGCGCCTCGGCACGTCCTCCCGACACGGATTGTCTCTCGGTCTCATCCCAAACTCCGCCGCCCGCATACTCACCCGCACCAAACTGCGCTCCCCCATTACCCCAGTCCTCGCCAGACTTCACTTCGCCCTGTCCCCGAGACGATCGACTTCAAGATCCTCACCTGTGTTTTCAAATCCCTCCACTCCTCTGACCCCCCCACCCACCCACCTCTCTGACCTCCTCTCTCCTCAAACCAGCTCCCGTTGCCTTCGCTCCTCTGGGTCTGGCCTCCTCCATGTCCCCCCCGAATCCTTTATAAGACCTTTTCTCTTCGACCGCGCCTCTGGTCACCTTTCTACCCCCTGCCCCTGGCTGGGTCCCGGGATCCGCTATTGTGAAGCGCTCTGAGACGCCATCCGGCGTGGAGGGCACGATATAAATCATAGTTGTTGTTGTTGTCTCACCTGTCTGTCTGTCTCGTGCCCTCTTCCTCTATCTGTAGAGGTGTCTGATTGTGTACCAGGCGTAGGCCGCGGGCAGGAAGTTTATTGGACGATGAATAATTCAGATTCATCAAAAGGAATTTGTCAAAATATCAAAATATCCCTGAATTGGCTGAAGTTTCTCTTCAGAATTAAGAAGAACTGTTCGATCCTGAGTGCTGTGGCTGTGATAATTACACACTTGTATAGAGTGACAACTGTACTGTTTCTCTCTTTGTCTTTTATTGCTGTTTTTCTCCCTTCAGCTCCTCTGCCCCCCCCCACGTACGGTTTGAGACTCCATCCCGCAGTTCCCCTGCCTTGCCCCATTCCTCCTTCCTCCCTTCCCTTCCCTCCCTCCCTCCCTCCCCTCCTTCCCTCCTTCAAAGCCCAGCTCTTTGACCGTTCTTTTGGCCACCCCTCTCTGCACCTCCCCCTAACCTTCCCTGCCTTCCACCCACCCAATCCTCCTGACCCCAACCCCCCAGTTCGGGTGCAAATCCTGTCCCATCGCTTTGGGACGTCCTCCTGATGTGAAAGGCGCTGTGCAAATGTAGTTTGTTGTCGTCGTTGTTGTTGTCCTTGGCTTGCGAGTCTCCTGATTTTCGTGGGCTTCAAAAGTCGCGCCAACTGCTAAACCTCTTTCCCTCTTTTCCTCCTCCTCCCCTCTCTCCTTCTCCCCACAATCGCTTCGTTACCACAGGAGCAACACAGCTGATGGAAGGTACAGAAACACTTTTTTTCTGATGCCTTCCCTTCGAACCTTAATTTTGTGTCACGCGGAAAGCCGAACGTGTGTGTCGGTGTGTGTGTCTATGTGTGTGTCAGTGCGTGTGTGCAAGAGTGAGTCTAGTGTATGTGAGTGTGTATGTATGTGAGTCTGTGTGTTTGTGTCCTCGCTCTGTCTCTCTCCCGTGTGTGCTTCAGAATCCTTCACAAGCCTCAAAGGCTCAAAGCTTTCACTTCTACCAGCGCCTGTCCCGCAGTTAATTTTAGCGTCTCAAAGCGCCTCGTAGAGACTCAGCCTTTGTAGGGTGATGTGGTGGGGTGGGGGGGGCGGGCGGGCGAGGAAGAGAGATGGACGAGGCATCTCAAAGGTGCTTTACGGGATATTAAGGTGACGTACAGCGTGTTTGTAGACAAACGGGGCAGCCTAAATATGGGCAGAATAGCAGTTCATAAATAGCTACTAAGCGAGTGGTATGTTTTATTGGGGGGGGGGGGTGCGGGGGGGTGGGGGAAGATGGCTACCTGCAGGGCTTGGTTCCGTGGAGAGAGATTAGCGAGAGCTGAAGGGAACGGAATCAAGATATCCCGTGAATATTTCCTCTTTAAACGGCAAAAAAAAAAAGACAGCCGAGCCATTAAACAAATCATTTAATTTGCTTTTAATTCGCTTTTTAATCATCAGAGAACATAGCCGTGGGGCAGATCTGAGTGGGGGGTTTTTCTTTTTTGTGTTGTTTTTTGGCGGATGGGGAGAACGAGAGAGAAAAGAGAGAGAGAGAGAGAGAGAGAGAGAGAGAAGGAATCAGATCACGTCTCGGAGGCTGAGTTTGACCTCTTCGGAGGTCTAGATGTGAGCGCGCACACATATCGCTTCGTATTCGCAATACAAGTACGCGAAAAACACAGTCGACTGACTTGCCGGTATATCTTGTGAAGATATACTATCTGATGCATAAGATAGATTATGCAAGTCTTATTATTATTATTATGATGATTAAAATCTCATCAGTCGCACCTCACCCCTGTTCGCCCATTGGCCTCGTGGGTTGAGCGCCTCTGGCTTTGAGTATCAAGTCCGGAGAGGGAATTCCTCTCGGCGAAAATGGTGGAAGTTTCCACCAAATTGGACGTTGGAAAACTGGGAACCGTTTTCAACTCTTGAGATACTCCCCCCCCGGTGGCACCTACTCATCCCTGCGCCTCGGACCCAATCACGCCTACGCCCTTCGCGTGTCCTGGTTAATCGGTTCGCCTCCGCAAGATAATAATAATAATCCCGTAACGATCCCTACAGTTCTACACAGAGTCATTCCCATAGGGAAATACATATTTGAATCTATATATTTTCACGTGCAAATAAGAACGGGCATGAGGGGGGGATAGTTGTTAGGTGGGTTGGGGAGTCACTAGGTAGGAGAGGTAGGGGACAGGAGCCAAGGCCGTGAAGGGATTTGAAAACGAGAGTGAGCATCTTGAAACCGATGCATTTGGTGATAAGGAGCCTGGGTTAGAGCTGGGTGGAGCTCCTGTGGCTCAGTGGTTAGAGCACTTGTCTTGCAAGCTGGGGAGACCTGTGTTCGAATCCAGGCAGGTCAGGGCGAAACCTTGGGCGAGTTTCCTTACTCCGCCCGCCTAATAATAATCCCTCCAAAAAAAAAACCCACAAGAATAAAATTGGTCATTTTCAATCCACGACTTGTTTGTGTGGGGGACGCTGGCCGTGCGCAATCGGCTGCCGCGTTTCGCCCACAAATAAATACAGTCAATTCACTTGACAGTATAATTCCGTGAAGGGGTGGCGGGGGAGGAGTGGGGGTGGAAGCCAGGTGTGTGACGCACGTGGAAACCAATCACAATCGTGGGAGTTTCGGAGATTTCCACATACTCCACACGTACCCATGGAGATCCCAGAGGTAGATTGGCGGAACGGAATGCGCTCTCTCTCTCTCTCTCTCTCTCTCTCTCTCTCTCTCTCTCTCTCCCACTCTGAGACCCCGTCCGGCGTGGAGGGCGCTATACAAATCAAAGTTGTTGTTGTTGTTGTTGTCGTCTGAATTCCAGAAAGAATGCGGCAAAAGGTTGGCAAGAGCCAAGGCTCGAGGGGGTGCATTCCAGAGCCGTGCTTAGGGGGGGTAAATCGCTGGCAACGAACCGGCGAAAACCGCATGGACAAGTCATAACGTAACCCAGTTTGTAGAGGAGAGAGGAATGCGAATGCCTCTGTGCTCTCTCCTCCCCACTCACTCCCCACCTCCCTCCCGTTGACTGGGAAGGGGGGAGGTGGGGGAATGAAATCGACCCGCGAATAGCAAATCAGACGACACCGGCTTCGACCATGAGCTCCCATGTTCTCACCTCTAGCCCCCCCCCCACCCACCCACTGAACCTTTACACAGTTCGAATGAGACTCTTAGCTTGCTCCACAACATCTGTCTGTGACCAGTGCCCGGATGGAGGATTGCTCTGTGTCTATATATATCCGTATATAAATGGGACAGTGGACTTGTCTGTCCGCGGGCGATCGGGAAAGGGGAGAGAGAAGGGGAAGCAGAAGAAGAAGATCTTGTTTCAGCTTGTTCCCCGGGCGTGGGTAATAAAATGTTAACCCTTGCACTTGAGATGGCGGCTTTCGTCATGTCTTCGAGACGTCACTTATTGGAAAGCGGATTGACTGTACATTCTGTGGGCAGAACCCGGCAGCCAATCGCGCACAGCAGTGACCCTCCCAACAGCCGTGGATTGAAGTGACCCAAATTATCATTGCTGTAATATATTTCTTTATCGGCCGCAGATCCGCTAGTGCGCTGGTCGGCTGGCGACCGGGTTCCCACTCACTGATGGGTGCACAGAAGTGTGCGGACTAAGGAAACTTGCCCAGTGTTTCGCCCTGTCCCGGGAATCGAACCCAGCTACTCTCGCTGGCGAGGCGAGTGGCCTAACCGCTGAGCTGGAGCGCTCTCTTTGTCAGTCGTCCGTTGGTTCAAAGTAGATGTTGAACATACAAGAGATTCAGGATAAGAATGAGAATCCTTGCAAAAGTGATACAGCCCGTCTCGCATCTTATCGACGTCTCAAAGCGCTTCACAGAATACCCTGTAAAGCGAATTGACTGTATGTTTGTGGGCGAAACGCAGTAGCCAGTTGCGCACAGCAGCGTCCCGTACAAACAGTTGCGAATTGAAACGACCAATTTTTTATTGTGTTTTTAGACTGATTATTATTAGTCGCGGCCGTGTGTGTGTGTGTGTGTGTGTGTGTGTGTGTGTGTGGAGTAAGGAAACTTGCCCAGGGTTTCGCCCTGCCTGACCTGCCTGGATTTGAACGCAGGCCTCAACGCTTGTAAATGCGAGAGTGCGCTAACCACTGGGCGACGGGATTAAATTAGGGAGAGGAGGAAACCTGTGAATTCGGAGCAAGTTTTGATGTCCGTTTGCCACAGGTAGCTTTCTGTTTTAACCTTTGCTCCACCCTCGAATGTCGAAAGGACATCAAAGAAATTCCAATTATCCGAATTATCCGTGGCTTGTGATTAATGAGGCACCAGGAGGAAGAGAATTCACTCTGAGCCTTCAAAGAAATGCCTTCTCTGTGTGCGCGTGCGTGCGCCTCTCCGTATCTATGTCACTCTCAGTCTCTGTGCGCGTGTCTCTCGGTCGCTCTTTGTCTGTGTTTGTACCTGTCTGTGTCCCTCAGTCACTCTCTGTCTCTCTCTGTCCGTAAGCCGCTCTCTGTCTCAAAGCCACTCTCTTGTCTCTGTGTGTCTGTCTCTGTGTCATCCTCTGACTTTGCCATTTCTGTGTTGCTGTGTGTGTGTGCGCGTGTGTCTATCTGTCTTGTCTTTGTGTGTTCCTGTGTCATTTTCCATATGGTTACATTAAGCGTTTTATGTAATTAAACACAAACCGTTTGTGGCACTAAACCAGGTCCTGGCGCTCGTCTGTCTGCGTCTGTCTGTCTGTCTGTCTGTCTGTCTGTCTGTCTGTCTGTCAGTCAGTCAGCAGGGCAGGTTTCACGAGCCTGGAGTCCCACAGATGTGGACGACTGTTCAGATTGTACGCAACGCACGCGCAAACTAACGAGTCCCGGTGGTGATGAAAGCACAATCGCTGACGACGCTTCGCAGTACAGTCTTGAGATGCCCTCTCCAACCCCATAAGGCAGCGACAAACGAGATATACACGGGGGACTTTGACATCAGGATTACTTCCCAAAAGGAGCTGATTTGGACCCGAGCTGGGGGCTGGGGGCTGGGGGCTGGGGGCTGGGGGAATCAGGGAAAGGATGGGGGTGGGCAGAGAGGGGAGGGGAGCGACCAAAGGCTCGGTCAAATGTAGGCGTCTTGAGATGTGCCTTGGAAGGAGGCGAGGGACGGAAGCGAGGCCGAGAGACCGGGTGATGGGACTTCCAAAGGGTGAGGGGGGGGGGGGGGGTTTGCTGTAATTCTGTCGCCGCTGTTGTCGTCGTCGTCGTCAACGGTTCCCTCGTATTGTGTTTGTTTCGAAGCTGAGGTGCAGAACCTGGTGACCGATGACGTGGAGGTGGTGGAGGGCGAAGTAGCAACTATCAGCTGCAGAGTGAAAACAAACGATGACTCGGTGATTCAGCTGCTCAATCCAAGTCGACAGACAATTTACTTCAGGGATGTCCGGCGTAAGTCTTCAAGCCGCCTATTTCTTTTTTTGGGGGGGGGGGGTGGAAGGCGGGGGAGGTCAGCTGGCTATCTCCTCGCCTTTTACCAATCTGTCCGCTCGCTTCGCTCGGTGGTTTCCGTCCTAATTCACATCCCCCCCCCCCCCACCCAACCACCCGCCGTTCCATCCCCACCATTGGCAGCCGAGCCCTCAGCCTCTCCGCACCCGCCCTCTGAAACTCCATCCCACGTCGTTATCGTTGCCAATCCTTTGTCTTCTCCCGCAGCATTGAAAGACAACCGTTTCCAGCTGGTGAACTTCTCCAGCAACGAGCTCCGAGTCTCGCTGTCCAATGTCTCGCTGGAGGACGAGGGAACCTACATGTGCCAGCTCTACACGGACCCTCCCCAAGAGGCCTACGCTAAGATCACTGTCCTGGGTGAGTGACGCTGCATTGAGTCAAACGTCATTTTGGTTTTACAGTGAATCTGTGCGAAGCGCTTTGAGAGGTTTCATGAACGGCCTGTAGACTGATGGTTCGTGAAACCTTCAACCTTTAAGCCATAGCACCACAACTTGCTTTGTCCCTTGTCCCTGCTCCGTTCCCCCCCAACACCAAACAGCTCGCACCTTATTGAGATGGATGAGTAGGTGGATGGGCAGTCAGACAGACAACCCAAGTAAGAGTACTCATGGGTTTCAGTAAAAGGCTGACAAATGGGGTTGAAAAGATCTATTGAACAGGCTACACAGTGGGTTTACTGGGTGTCTGACACAGGTGGACAATCCATTATTATGCTTAAGAATATCTAAGAGTTTCACCTTACACATAGATGTACCTGAATGGGAGTACTGGGCGGTTGGGAGGGGAAGTTTAGATCTAAGTGATAAAACGAACCCCATTTTACCATGGGTTATGCCAATTCATTGTGTCAACATGTTTGGTGCTGCGTCCAGCCTGAATCTGGAGTCCTAGAGTAATATTATTGTGTGGAGGAAGTGGGGTGGGGTGGGGGTCACTTTCTCTGCTGTTTTTTTTTGGTGGGCGAGGGGTGGGTGGTGGGGGGGGGGGGAAGGGGGAATGAATCTGCCCACGCACTGATTGCCACGAGTCGTTGCCTTTTCCACGTCAGTCCCACCGGAAACGCCCACCATCGAAGCCGACAAGGAAACGGTGACCGAGGGCGACGAGATCGAGTTCATCTGCAGCACGTTGGGCAGCAAACCCGCCGCTCAAATCAAGTGGCTGAAAGGAGATCAGGAGCTCAAAGGTTCGGATCCGTTCTGTGACACAAAAGTAGGCGCAACGGAGTCAGCACGGCGCTCGTCCGGGGACGAGCGAGCGAGGGGGGGGGGGGGGGGGGTGACGGACGTGGGTTCCATCCCCGGCAGGTCCAGCGCCAAACCTCGGGGTCGAGTTTTCCCACTCGGGTCGAAAGTTTGGTTCGCTGGTGTGCGGTTTGTCGAAAAGCAAATCCCCGCCATTTTACAAGAGTGAGAACTCTCGGGTTTGAATCCAGCCAAGTCAGGGCGAAACCTTGGGCGAGTTTCCTTACTCCACGCGCCTGATAATAATCCCAATCCCTCCCACCCCCCCCCCCCCCCAATTTTTTTTTTTATTTGGTCATTTCAATCCACGGGTGTTTGTGGGGGGGGGGGGACGCTACTGTGCGCAATCGGCTGCCGCGTTTCACCCACAACTATACAGTCAGTTGACTTTACAGTATATTCTGTGAAGCGCTTTGAGGCAACTCGAAGATATGAAAAGCGCGATAAGAAATACAAGTATTATTATTGTAACATAATAATGCCATCACGGTAATCACATTCGTATGACGTCTTGGGACATCCTCCCAACGTGAAATGCACTGCGCAAATGTAAATGTTATACTGTATTGTATGTGCGTACGCTAATGCAGTGTGCTCTTTGGATATTCAATCGCACATCACTTCTTTTCGGGGGGGTTTGGGACGGGTGAGGTGGGGGAAGAGTGTAAGGGTTGATTCTTACACTGACGTCAGACACTGATGGGATTTTGCTGTCTCTTTTCCGACTCCCTGTACACACACACACCCTCCCATTTGAAATCAGAGTCTCTGTGGAAAGCCAGCCCGAGTTTTTAAACCCAATTCAACAGTCAGGAAACAAATGTGGTAAAAAAAAAAAGGCATTGAATCTTGACGGAAAGATTGCAACTGTATATACTCTCTCCCCACCTCCCCCTACCACCACCATTCCCCTCCTCTCTGCGTTTGACGCAGTGCTGTACACATCTGAGCTGTTCCAGCCCTCTGTAAAGTCACCTTTCTTACCTGGCGCCTCCTTTGTCTTTGTCTCCGAGAACTCTCATTAAGGACCAAATCCCATTAGCGACAGACGGGACAGATTTGTCATTCTCTCCTGATGAAATCTGCAATGAAATTGACAAGGGAAAGGGTCCAGTTTCCTCGCCGCTCGGCTTCTGTCCACGTTTGTTTTAAATTATGAATCTATATATATTATACATACAGTATATATGATCTCTCATTATTTAACTCCTTTTCAATTCTCTTAACCGTGCACTCTGATAACCTGCAAAGAAAAACACCTGGGTTCTTATTTTAGCAAGTCGTTCAATTCAAAATGATTATGTATCTTCATACATATTTCACTCGCGCACATTATTTTTCTTCCACTCGGATTAGGGAACCAAATTTATTGCTGTTCTGCTTCCCCCCTCCACCGCCCGTCCCCCCCCCCTCCCTCGCGAGTCACAACCCGAAAATCGGCAGCCGCGTCTCGCCACGAAACACAACAGAAGCAACTTGCGTGTCTGGAACGCACGCTGGTAGGGTCTCGCATCGCCTGACCGTGGAGGAGTGTTGACTCCGAGCCATGGGGAATATTCTCATTGGGGGAGAATATTCGCTTCCAAAAGAAAAGAATAAATAGTAATTTGGTCACTCAATCCTTCCAGGGTTTGCGAGACGCTGCTGAGAGCAATTGGCTGCCCCCCCTCTCGCCCACTAAGCCAATTCACTTCACCGCGTATTCGACGAAAGCGCTTTGAGACGTCTCAAAGCCGTGATAAATATTCGCCGTATCGAGTGCGAGGATCGCTCTTATTACAGGCCGGTCAGGGGATCAGGCGAGCTGCCGGAGGGTTCAACAATCCTTGCCTCGAAGCCCAATAATTCTTAATAATAATAATAATGGGATTGTAGGTGCCAAACTATTGTTGTTTGTTTCTGAATCTCCGCTTCCGTCTATGCCCACCTCGCTCCACCTCCCCCCCCCCCCCGTCCGTCCCCCCCCCGTCCCCACCTCACCCTCCCCCACCCTCCACCCAGGGCATACAATGAAGGAGGGAGATCCCAGAGAGGAGAAAGTCTTCAATGTGACCAGTACGTTGGTGGTCCGGGTTACGCGGCTGGACGATGGATTGCCTGTGACCTGTCAGGTGCAGCACCCAGCAGTGAAAGATCTGCAGGCGATGAAGGAGTTGCAAGCGCAACGATACCTGGATGTGCTATGTGAGTAGCGTCGTCGTCAACTGACCTTGGCAAAGCAAAAGCCTTAGGCAGGTTTCTCTCTCCCTGTCTCTCTCTCTGTCTCTCTCTCTCTCTCTCCCCCTTTCTCTCTCTCGCTCTCTCTGTTACTCCCTTCTACCTACCACCCACCCACCCACCCACCCACCTCTCCTCCTGGCCCTAAGACACACAATGCATCCTCCAAACATCTCTGAACAGACGAAGAGTAGAGGGTTTTGAGGAGGGGCTCGAAGGAGGCCAGCGAGGGGGGGGGGGGGGGGTGAGGTGGAGGGACTGCGGGATGGAGTTCCTGAGGTCGGGGGGGGGGGGGGGCCAGAGTGGCTGAAGGCTCGCCCGCCAATGGTGGGATGGGTGTGTTGGGGTGACGTGGAGCAGGCCGGAGCCCGCTGAGCGGAGGGAGCGGGTGGGTTGGTAGGGAGGGGAGGGGGGGGTTAGGCGGTCGCAGAGGTAGTGGGGGGCAAGGCCGTGGAGGGCGAGGATCTTGAATTGAATCCTCTGGGTGATGGGGAGGAAGGGGGAGATGGGGCCACGAAGCTTGGCCCGCTGGAGGACATGGGCCTCAGATAGGCTCGACAGCAGCTGCAAGGATTATTCTTACTACATTATTATTACAAGATAAGAGTGGATTGTTCAACTTCACACAAGCCCACAAGAGCTGTGAGCTGCGTGGGATTTTGAGACCGGCGAAAAACGAAAGGGATTTCCCTGAAAGCAGATCGAAGAGGTGGGGGGGGGGGGGGGGTGGGGGGGGGGGGAGGGGGGGTAGAGACCCAGAGCGCTTGACAGCGGAGGAGACGCGCGACGAACGCAAGCGCAGCTCGAAGGAGTAGCGCACGCACAGCATCGAGTCAAAAACGCGTCCCATTTTCAGTCGACGTGTTCTGTGCTCAGTTTGGTTTGACCCGCGGGCGATTAGCGCTGGTGGATTAATTGCTGCCGAGGAGGATCATTAATCTTAACAAGCCGGTTCTGGGCAAAGATCGAAAACTCCGGCTCACGGGAAGAAACCCACTTTGCCACAACAACGACGGTGACGGCGTGTATTTATATTGTACCCCATCCCCCCCCCCCCTCCCCACCACCCAGGGCAGCGTCACAGAGAGCGAGACAAGCGGGCGAGCGCGCGCCAAGCCGGGGAAAAGAGACGTTTCATTTATCTGTGGGAATGTTAGGCCGGTGAGCCTGCTCCACGGTGAAGCCAGGCCGGTGTCAGAGGGAAGTTAATGAGAACAAGAATAAGAAATCCTTGCATTTTGACACAGCGGCTTTTCACGACGCTATCTCAAAGCGTCTCAAAGCGCTTCACAGAACCTACTGTAAAGTGAACTGGCTGTATATTGGTGGGTGAAACGCGGTAGCCGATTGCGCGCAGCAGCGTCGTCGTCCCCGTGTGTCCCCCCCCCCCCCCACCCACACTAACGGTCGCGGGTTGAAATGACCCCGTTTTTACTGTTGTGGGGGGGTTTTTTGGGGGGGGGGGGGTGGCGGATTATAATCGGGCGTGTGTGAGGAGTAAGGAGTTTCCTCGTTCCACGCACGGGCCGTATACTAATAATCCTTCAAAACAAACCGAAGAATAATTTGGTCATCTCGCCCCACGACCGCTTGCGTGGGGGGGACGCGGCTGTGCGCAATTGGCTGCTGCGTTTCTCCCGCAAACATACAGTCGGTTCACTTTACGGTACCATTCTGCGAAGCGCTTTGAGACCTCTAGAAGATGTGAAAAGCGCTGTGTCCAATGCAAGGATTATTAATATTATTAGTAGTATTATTATAGGGAGGAGGACTGAGACATCAGTTGCCCGCACATCATCTAACGTTGAGTTAATTGGGATTATAATCACCGACACTTGACAACCTGCAGAGCAATCTGACTCCCCCCCCCCCCCCTCCCAAAAAAGTGGAGAGGAGATGGGGGTAGGAGAAGTAAAAGAGGAGATGTAGGAGGGAGGAAAGGAGAGGGGATGATGGGGGAGGAGATTTGACGAGCGACGGAGGAGAGGAGATGGGGGAGGTTAGGAGAGGAGATAATAATAATAATCCTTGAATTTGATAAGGCGCTTTTCACGTCTTCTAGACGTCTTGAAAAGCGTTGCACAGAATATACCGCAAAGTGTATATTTATCCTGTATATTTATGGGGAAAATAGGGAGGAAGGAGGAGAGGAAATGGAGGGGTGGTGGGTGGTGGGGGGGAGTAGGGATGGAGAGAGAAGGATGCCAAGAAAGAAGTTTTAGCAAGGATGGCAAAGCAAATGGGGTCTTTTGGCTGGAATTCTCACTGTGTCCTGTGGGGGTTAAATCCCCCCCCCCCCCACCCCACACACCACCACCCCCGATGGCTCACTCTTCTTGTACAGTTGATTGTTTTTGGGTGGGGTGGTGGGGGGGGGGGGGTGATGCATTTTATGGAATGCCGTTTTTATTGATATATCTGAGCCGTCGCCTTTCCCGGCCGGGGGCTCGTTTTGCAAGCTCATTAGCAAAGCTTTGTGGCAGCGTTTTCTGTTGAGAATGGAGAGGCACAGACCTCGCGTTGTTCGTGGGTCCTCATTAATTCACCGAGTGTCTCACTCAAACTGGACCCAATGTGTCCGCTTAAGCATCCAATCCACACAGTGAGGCTTCTAGGCAGTGATGTCCGTGCGTGAAGCTTATATAAAAAAAATTTAAATCCCACAGAGATGTACTTTGCCAGCTCCCCCTCCCTCCCTCCCTCTCGGGAAGAATTTGCGTGTCCGAGGCACACTTTAACATGTGCTTCTGTGCGTCCGGGAAATCGAGAATGTTTCTATAGTTACAGATGTGGTCCTGTGGCTCGGTGACGTGAGACGCAGCCCACCCACCAACCAACACACACACCACACATACACACACACACACATAACACACACACACACATAACACACACACACACACACACACACGCGCCAAAGCGATAAGCTCTGCATAAGCGGAGAATAAATAAATAGAAAGTAGAGTGATAAATAATGGGGAGGCAAAGCCTGATTTTTCCAAAGAGATCCATTGAGTTGAGATTTATCAGAGTTCAGTGCTCTGCGCGCCCGCTCTCAGATACGGAGGCTTGGATTCTCCCAAGCCAACGACCCTGCCTGTGATCAGATTTACTTTGGATGCGAGAGCCGATGTGACCTTATTTGTGCTGTCGCTCTGCTGGTTAAGTGACGCTGCTTATCGGAAGTTAAGCGTTGTGCAGCCTTTCTGTTAATGTAGCCCTCTCTCTGTCTCTCTCTCTGTCGACCTACCAATCCCTCTGCAAACCCTCGCCTCGTTTGAGTTGAGGAGCCCTTCTCCTCCCCTTAGAGCACGTCACAAAACAGCTCAGCGGTTAGAGCGCTGGCCTCACAACCGGGTTCAATTCCAGGCAGGTCAGTGGGGCAAACCTTGGGCAAGTTTCCTCACTCCACGCGCCTGATAATATAATCCCTCCAAAAATAAAGGCCATCGTACGTGAGGACATTTTAATCCACGACTGTTTGTGGGGGACGCTGCTGTGCGCAATCGGCCGCCGCGTCTCGCCCACCGATATAACAAGTCGATTCACTTTACAATGTATTCTGAGGAGCGCTTTGAAAGACGTGAAAAGTGCTCTGCGGAAGGCAAGGATTATTAGAATGTGTACATACTGTATATGCGTGTATATTTTATAAAAGCTGTAAAAATTCCAAGCGCATCCCTATCGCACCGTTTCCGTCTCCAGCGAACATCAACACACTTGGTAACTCAATCATAGCCGCGCTCCTTTCTGTCTTCTCGACCTAGCTTACCCCCGTCCGTCCCCCCATCTCCCCCTACCCCAATCCCACCCTCACCCAGGCCCTCGTTTGAAGGGCCTCACTGAATAAACAAAGCATTGATCGCGACGCGTGCCACAGTGCCACAAAAGAAAACAGGTTGTGGAGATTTAATCCTTTGTCTTGCCAGAGCCGCGGTCGTTGCTCTGCCAACGTTCGAGCTCTCTGCCTCCGCAGGGCGGCAGATTAAAATGCCCTCTCCCCATTTGCCACCCGTTCGATGGCGAGCTTTTAATCTCCCCGACATTCTCTCAAAATCCTCTCGAAAGCAACTTGTGCCCTCTGCACTGTACTGTACTGACTTTGCCCCCCTGCAAGAGGCTGTCTCGGAAGTGTTTCCCGCCTCAGTTACAACAAAAACAACGGCGAAATTACATTTCTATAGCGTATATACTGCACGATACTTGATCCACTCACTCACTGCGTGGACTCACAGCGCAAATATTTGCGGATTTACTGGGAATTTACAGGGAATGACGTGACACGGCAACAGCCTTCACTGCCCACGCAAGTCTCATCGCTCCGAGCTCTAGTCCCTTCTCCCTTACGTACGCATCGGGTTTTGCCTCTTCAGTATGTTGATGCCGTTCTGCTTCAACCAAACACACACGGGGGAAATGAGCCAGCCTCATCGCCGCGCCTTCTCACCTGGTAGCTGCTAATTGCCTGTGAAGAAACGCTCGCAGCTGTCCTAGGGACAGGAGGAGGCCATTCAGCCCCTCAAGCCTGTCCCGCCGCTCGATAACGGATCACGGCCGATCTGTACCTCAGGCCCAATTAGCCGCCCTCGCCCAGCATCCGCTCGATAGCCCTTTTTATAAAGGAAACATTCTCGATGAAAACGTTAAATGGGTCGCTTCGTGCCACGACTGCAGTGCGCAATTGGCTGCTGCGTTTCGCCCGCAAAAACACGCTTTCAATCCACTTTCAAAATACACCTTGTGAAGCGCTTTGAGACGTCCGGAAGAAATGATAAGTGTCAAATGCCAAATTGATCAAATCTCATTTATCACCTCACAAATACCCCCGAGAGAGAGGCTGAATCCCCGTCCGCTGATGGCAGGGCGGGTCAGGCGGGGGACATGGAGCAAACCCCTGAACGGAGGGGGGGGGGGGGGGCGAGGAGGTTCATAGGCGGACAGCAGTTCGGAGATTGGTATGGGGGTGGGGGTGTGCAAGGTCCATGAATGGCCTTGAAGGTGAGGACGAGGATCTTAAGTTCGATCCTCCGGGGGGGGGGATGGATGGTGAGCCAACGGAATCGGGCGAGAGAGTGGGAGCGATGTGGTCGCGGAGCTTGGCGCGGGCGAGGACGCGAGCCGCAGAGGTCTGGATGATCTGCAGCTCGCGGAGGGAAGAACCAGAGAGGCTGACAAGGAGGGAGTTTCCATAGTCGAGCCTTGACGGGACGAATGGCTGGACAAGGGTTTCGGCGGCCTGAGGGGTGAGGCGGTGGCGGAGTCTGGCGAGATTGCGAAGCTGGCGGAAGGCAGTTTTGGTCAATGGCGCCGATGTGGGGGTTCGAGTTGGTGGGGGAGGAAGGACAGTTCGGGATCGAACAAGGTGGCCAGGTTCCTGACCGGCCTAAGTGAGGCGGAGAGAGCAGCCTTGGATGCTGATGTCGTGCGGATGCGCTGAAGCGAGCCAATCAGCGAGGTTCCTCAGTCTTGCAACACTCAGCAATCAATCACCCCACCCACCATCTCCCTGCCCGCCCACCGTCTCTCTCTCTCTCTCTCTCTCTCTCTCTCTCTCACTCTCTCTCTCCTGGTTCCAACCAAGGACCATGTTTCTCAGGCAGCGTGTTCATGTCTCGCTTGCCTCAGAGTTGCACGTGAGTCTCTTAATCCTCTTGTCGAATTGGTTGCCGAAACGGCTGGGCGACGTTTACTTGAATGCCTCTCGTTGGCTGCTTCAAGCCCGAGCAGTGGCCGGCAGCGAAACCTGATTAGGCCTTTGCCAATTGAGTTTGGCACTCGGTGATTGCATTAGTGAGGTGGAACGCTCTGCTCTTGCTCTCCTGCGATGGGGAGGGCTGGGCTGCCTTTGAGTGACGCCAGAAAGCCATGTCAATCCTCATTTCTCTCTCTCTCTCTCTCTCTCCTGTCTCCACTGCTCCATCTGCTGGGCTCTCCACCTGTCTGCGAGGACGAGCAGTCGAACCTCAACTGATCTCTCCGCAAACTGAACTGGTTGCTTGTTCGGAAGAGGGGAGGGAAGTGAGGGGGGGAGGGGGGGGGGAGAGGGAGGGGTGCAGAATTCCTCAACACCAACCACCTCCCATCCCTCCCATCCTTTGCCCTCTCCCCCTCTCTGATCCCTACCCGATTTGGGGTGAGTCTCGGCACATCCCCTCGACGTGAGAGGGGATTTGCACATGCAAGTATCTGTCACGCAAGATCTCACGCCATGAAGCAGACTTGAAAAGCTTGGACGAAAGCGAAGAAAGAGATATATTTCCGTTTAAGAACTCCTGATTACGAGGAAGCTCCTTGATACAGGAGATGGGAGAACTCCCACTCTCCACAGCCCTCCCGGAGGCCCCAACCATTCATAACCTTGTTGCTCTCTCTCTCTCTCTCTCTCTCTCTCCCTCTCCCTCTCTCTCTCTCCAGATAAACCAGTAGTGGAGATATCGGTCAGCCAACCCCAAGGCCTGACACGGGAAGGAGATACTCTGGAGCTGAGCTGCACCGCGATTGGGAAACCACAGTAAGTGTGGACACTTTGCGCTGACAAGCTTTCATCTCTTTTCATTTGGTGCTCAAATGGGTTACCAAGTTTCGCCCACCACATCACCCACGAATATACACTCAATTCACTTTACTGCGAAGCGCTTTGAGACGTCAATAACATATGAAAAGCGCTATATCGAATGCAAGGATTATTATGTCCCAAAGCGCTTCACAGAATATATACTGTAAAGTGAATTGACTGTATATTTGTGGGAGAAACGCAGCAGCCAATTGCGCACAGCAGCGTCCCCCACAAACAGTCGTGGGTTGAAATGACCAATTTTATTACTGTTTTTTTGGTGGGGGGGGGGGGGAAAGTCAATTCAATACAGTGACTTTACAAAACATTTTGTGAAGCGCTTTGAGATGCCTCAACCACGTGATGAGGCACTACCTCAAATGCAAGGAGTATTATTCATATTAATATTATTATTCACAGAAAAACAAATGCTCCTGTTAATTGAATTGCATCAATTCTGGTCGTCTCCAATGACTTTGAAGATTGCAATGTCAGTGCCTTTTAACACCAGCGTGCGTTAATCTCTCCGTAAATACAGTAGCTCTTACATATGTCCTACTAGTTGGGGCCATACATTCAAGATGACTTGTACCAAGGAAGAGTTATGTCAGACGTGTACAGAATATAAAATCTTGCTCGGGATTTGAGCAGATGGAAGACTTAAAATACACAGTCAATCTAACTCCACAACAGATTCCTGTGAACTCCAGTAGCACAGTAGTTAGAGCGCTTGCCTCACAAGTGGGAAACCTGGGTTTGATTCCCTGCAGGGCGAAACCTCGGGCAAGTTTCCTTACTCCACACATATAATAATCCCTCAAAAAGAATTCTTCGGTCACCCAATCCACGACTGTTGGTGTGCGCAATGGGCTGCTGCGTTTCGCCCACAGATATACAGGCAATTCACTTTACAGTAATATTCTGTGAAGCGCTTTGAGACGTTTAGATTATTATTATTATTCTGCTAAGCGCTTTGTTATCAGTGCCTCGATTGGACACTGTAGCAAACGCAAAAATTATTATTATTATTAAATCTCCCCCGCCTCTCCCCCAACCGGCCTTAGACTATATTGGTCCCCTAATGTCTCTTCAAACGGATATTGAAATTTACCTATTGAGCGAAGAGCGAGATCAACCGTGGCGCAGTTGGAAGTATCTTTTATTGGTATAAAGGGTCTCCCAATTTGCTCCTCTTCAAACAGAAACATTATTTTGATTCTTGTTCCTGGTTTTTCTGAAGATCACTACTTGTGTCCACCAACGCAAAAGCTAGCAGTTCAATCGAAAGCCACATTGAGTTGATGTTACTGCTTGTTGTTTGTGATTCCGACCTATTTTGAAGCTCTTTTCGCTGCCGACTTTCGATTCCAGTGGATCTTTAGAGAGAACCCCTGCAGCGAAAATAGGAGGGAGGGAGGGAGGGAGGGAGTTGAGTTCTGTAACATAGTGGTATGTTACACTCGCGCAGCAAGCGAGAGGACCCAGCTTTCATTCCTTTGCATGGTGAATTAAAACCTTAGATAAGTTCCCTTACTCCACACATACACACACACGCGCGCACACACACACACACGCCTCTGTTTACAGCACAGTCAATTGTATAAAATGTTCTCCCTCAGGCCTGAGATCGACTGGCAACGAGTGGACGATGATCTGCCCGATCGCGTCACCCTGTCCGTTGGGAACTTAATCCTCGAGTCCCTAAACAAGACCGACAACGGGACTTACCGGTGTCAGGCGTCCAACAACATCGGGCAGTCGTACGATGATTACATCTTGTTCGTTTACGGTAGGTACAGCTTTCCAAACGCTCCTTTCCATTTGCTACCCACTTCCCCCCCCCCCCCAACCCCCCCACCCCCTCTCCTCCCTAGTTTAGAAAACCCGGTTTGCCTCGCTGAAATGGAAAGTAAAGAGTGACCGATGTTCGTGGATGAACGTTTGACCCTGCGTGGTGCCCAGTTTAGAATTGGAATGAGCATCTTTCCGTCTGTCTGTTTGTCTCTCCCCTTTACTCTGCCTTGCCAAAAAAAAAAAAAACATCCAGTGTGTGATTTCTAGCGTAGAATCCCACGATTATTGTATACCACTGAATTTGCCGTCGCCAAGTTCTCAATTTGAGATCATTTTCACTCAGTGGTCAGAGCATTTACGCCTTTGCAAGCGTGTGTTCGAATCCAGGCAGGTCAGGGCGAAACCCTGGGCAAGTTTCCTTACTCCACCTGCACACGCCGGACAATAATCCCTCCCCCCCCCCCTCCCCCCCCCAAAAAAAAACCACGTACGCCCAACAATAAATTGGTCGTTTTCAATCCACGACTGTTTGTGGGACGCTCCCGTGGGCGATTGGCTGCCGCGTTTGCCCACAAATATACAGTCAATTTACTTGACAGGAGATTTTGTAAAGCACTTTTGAGACGCCTTGAAGGTGTGAAAAGCACAATAATCAAATGACAGGATTATTAGTACTGTATTATTAAACGACTCCCGCCCAGTGTTCAGCCATATTTGCTCACAGCCTGATGCAGTCGTTAATTCCGCTCTGACGTAAATACATAAACTGCGCGTTGACCATCCCCAAATTGCCCTTTGCATCTCTAACCCTATATATATATCCTAAAGTATTATTGTGGGTTTACCTTTTGAATCCTGTTTAAAATGTTGTGCACCTCCTCCGTGTCTCCTCTTGAGATGCATCCCCTCAAAACCAAAGACCCCCAGCTTGTCTAATCATAACACCTCGTTCCTCTTAACCCTGGCTGCTCTCCTCTGCGCTGCCTCGAGGGCGTGGAGTCAACAGACGCAACAAAGTGGTATAGAATAAGTGGTTTCTTTTAAACCGGGCGAGGTATTTGCATCGGTTTACCTGCATGCGTTTAGGAGTTGCTCGCCTGCTGTTGGCATGATTTCCGCGCCGTGGTGTGAGGCTTGACCTTTTCGACACGGCTTACAAATAACACTGGGAGACCTCACCGAGAGCCATCAAGTTGGAGCTAAATAAGTCGGGGGACACACACAGAGAGAGAGAGAGAGAGACAAAGACAGAGAAGCGGCTTAATTGCACTCTGCATTGATTCATCGCCTGCGTTAAGAGAGAGAGAGAGTAACTGCATGCATTTGACTGAACCGAATGGCGAGCACATTTCCCTCCCGTCGTTTTTTTTTAAAATAAAACAACAAACGAATTGAAAAGGGGTTCTGTGCACTGTACACACCGGGTGTCACTTCAGCAAACCCGGTGGATTGGGGCCTGAGTGAAGCCGGAGTCACTGTGTGAGCACGTTCCTCGCAGAGCTGTAGCGTGTGGTATCTTTACGCTGGAGCCCAGAACCTCGATAATAATGGTCACGCCACCCGCCAGCCAACCAACCAACCAACCAACCAACCAACCAACCAACCCGTCTCAGTTGGAACCCGTGACCTTTCAATCCACGGCTGTTTGTGAGACACTGCGCAATTGGCTGCCGCGTTTCGCCCACAAAAGACACAGTCTCGACAACATATTGTGCGAAGCGATTTGGGGGTGTCTCAAAGGCGTGATGGGACGCTATATCAAATGCAAGGACAATTATTATTATTTCACCACAATGCTGGAGGCATTTTGAGCTTATAATTTGTACAGTGCCTTTCACGTCGGGAGGACGTCTCAAGGTGCTGAGGGTTGAACGTAGAACCTCGTTCCTCCAGGGGTCTTTCTTCCAAATTCTCCCCCAATTTTGTTCATGGGGAGGGATGGGGGGGGTGAGTTGTCACCCATTGTACACGGGTCGTTGTGGAGTAAGATTGGCCCCAACATTTGCCGTGCTTTCGGCACTATATCAATTCGAAGCCACGTATTGTTCCTGGCGAGAGAGACCCAACCATCACCGCCTCTTCCTGCTCCAGCCACCTGCTCCATCTGATTACTTTCTGAAAAGAATAGAAGAATTAGGAGCAGGAGTAGGCCATTCAGCCCCTCGAGCCTGCTCCGCCACTCAATAAAATCATGGCCGATCTTCTAATCTTAACTCCACCCTCCCCGCCTTATCCCCATATCCCTTAATCCCTCCGTCCAAACTCTCTGTAACGACAACTTGCATTTGTATAGCAGCGTCTCGCAGAGATTGCGCGCTGCGTTGCGTACTCATAAAGAGGTCCTGGTGTAAATATATCTCCTCACCCCAGAGTTGCGCAGAAGGGAGCGGACGTGTTCATTGGATAACGGCTCAGATGAGTTGGTCTAACCCAAGGTTTGCTGAAGGAAGTGGATCGGTGCACAGAACCACACGGGGAGACTTGCCGAAGGCTCATTAACCGCATGGGAGAAAATGGTGGAGGCCGTTTTGAAGGCAGTGGGGGAACTGTGCTTCCCGTTGGTTGGTTACCCTCTCTCCTGAGTAGTGCTGTAACAGTGAGCGGAGCGAAGAGTCATTCCAATGGGAAAGTGCGGTGGTGGGGGGCGGGGAGTGGGGGGGGGGAATATCTGATCGGAATTTTTCACGACTGAAGTGAATCCCAAACCTTCGAAAAGTAATGATGACAATAGGAAATCGGACACTCAATCCACGGCTGTTCGCGGGACGATTCAATTTGGCCGATTATCCCTCCCCCACCCCTCTTATCTTTCCGTGAATGAAAAGAAAAGTGGGGTAGGGTGGTGGCGGGGGGGGGGGGGGGGGGGGTTGGAGAGAATGAAGAGATGATGGTGAGATGTGTCCAGATGAAGCCAATTTTTTTTAGTAGCGAATTAGCCAGAGGTACTGTTTTGACGCTCACTGTGGATGCACACTGTTCAGTCAGGGCTGATTAGAAGGTGTCCCTCTGCTCCAACTTGTTCAGCTTCTCAGAGAAGTCTCTATCAACCGTGTAACTGTTAACTTGACTTTTTGATTTAAGGAGTGTGCCTATGTGAATTCAGCTGATATCAAAGATTGCTGAATGCCCAGTCTCTATTCTAATAGCAATCCCTGTCAACCTTTATATGTCTATCTATATATATATATAATTATACAGTGTGTATATATACACACACACACACACACACACACAAAAACGTATATGAAAAAAAGTGCTTCCACGTGTTATCCGAACAGGCTAAAAAAAGGAACTTGTCAGAACAGGTCAGAGAGAACAAAACACAATTGAGTTCCAGAGGCAATGCATAAGCCACCCTCACCACCCGTTTCCCACAAACATTAGTGTGAAAGGCAGCGTTAGCAAATACTCTGGTGTCACACAGTGACAACAGGTGCTCACCACCAAAGGCAGATTTCAGGCAGCAAACAGGAGAAGCGAGAGAGAGAGAGAGGTGGGGAGGGGGGGGGAAATCTTTATTCCTTATAGGTGACTACTAACACAGAGCGCAACCCTTTGCCATCGCTATCCCAGATCAGGATGACTTTATTCAAACTTTTATTTTGTCAATTATTGTGGGCATTAAAGTCCCAACCCTTCACGCCTCCAATTTAAACTAACAATGCATTTGTATTTTAGTTACTTAATTCTGCAACAGAGGCAATGATTTAACCAGGCTTTCACACTCATAAAGTATATCAATTTGGCCCAATTCTTTGTGTAGTTAGTTTGAACCACGGTGTTTAAATAGGTGCTGTCATCGCTCTACGTTCTCTTGTGTTTTTCCCCAATACATATTGCGCAGCGAATGCCAATGATGGAATTGAAGTCGCGCACAGGCTGGAAAGAGTTACTGCTCTAACAACTTTAGCTCACTGAATTGTACTAACACGAGGGAGAATCATTAAGCCAGCCTTGATTGATTATGTGCATGTTTAATGCAGTTCCCGCATATTCTTCTTCTTCTTATATATGATTATTATATTATTATTGTCAGGGTTCATAACTCCACCTACGCTGCCATTCTGTTTATCAAATGCCCAAACGCAGCACGCACCCACACCATGCACAGGACAGCACAAGCGAATGATTTTTTTTTTTGTCTTCGCTCGCTATAAAAGGAATATTGTTTAATCTTCCCCCAAAATAAATTGCTGTTTATTAACAACACTGTTAAAAAAAAAATCACTCCGGCAATAAACGCTGGATATAAATAGCAAGTGATTCTCTTCCCACTCACGCACACACACGCCTACGCACACACGCCTACGCACACACCTACACACGCGCACGCACACACACTCCGCGCGCCTACACACACGCATACACACGTGCCTCCCTCCCTCCCTCCTCCTCCACCCCCTAATTGTCCCACAAAGCTCAGTTGGGTCGCGGGAAAATGAAGCCGTTGACATTTAAGAGGTGCGATTGCAAATTGTTCTCACGTTTCACTGGCGCAGGCGGAGAGGTTCAGGCCGATCTGTGCCAGGCTGGGTTCTGTCCCGAACACCTCGCGGTAAATACCGACGAGACGAGAGGTGGTTATACTGCCCCTTTCACACCGTCAAACTGGGGGGTGGGGGGGGGCGGGTTGTGGGGGGGCAAACTCTCACATTTGGGCGCAAAGATCCTGTTGCAGAATGCGATTCCACACACCCACAACCCTCTACTCCCCCCCAACCACCTCCCCCCCCCCCCCCCCCAACCCCTCTCCCGATTCCATTTATCCCTTGTTTGCTTTCACCGTGGAAGTGCAAGCTGTTGTTGTGGTTGTTGACGCAGGGTGGTTTCCGCTCTTGTCGTTCACACGAGTCATCTTCGCAATTCCTTAGAGAACCTCGCCGTAAGATCGGGAGACCTGGGTTCGATTCCCAATCGGGTCAGGTCGGGTCAACAACGTCGGCAAAGGCTTGCAGTCGTACACAGCGCTCCCTCACGGCCGTGCACGCCATCCAATGCACGCATTCCCACCATTTTAGAAGTGACATCATGCAAAATGCCATTCGAACCTTATCCAGTGAAGAAACTAGTTGTTCAATGGGTGTATTTGATCCTGAATTCTCCCCCTGCCCACCCACCCCCATTCCCCCCCCCCCCCCCCGCCACCCCCACCATCCACAAGGTGTCCTTACCACCATTTTTATGTTCTATGTATTATGTGACTTTAATGTTTTTATTTGCATTCATTCTCCATGAAATCAGTTGCGAAAGAAATTGAGACGAATTTTGATGCCCTCTGTTTCATCCTCTCTCTCTCTCTCTCTCTCACTCTCTCTCTCTCCCTCTCTCGTGGCTCCCATTCCAGTCCCCTTTCCCAAATCAGATGAAGGCAGTGGTCATTTCTTGTGTTGGGGTTTCTCTCGTGCAGTTGGCTTCTTCAAGAAATGTCCTCCGCGATATCTCACAGCGGTGGGATCCTGGCGTTGATTTGGGGGGGGGGGGGGGGGTTGAGGGGAACACACAAAACATGAAGGTGTCTTAAGGAATAGCAAATACTTTTTTATTTCAAGAAACGACACCCGAAGGAGTAAATTAGAAAATAATTGGGCAAATTTAACCGCGTGGAGAGAGCGAGTCCAGGCGGAAGTCTAAACCTGTCCACAGTTTAAAGAAGGGAGATTTCCTCTTCCCCCATCATGTCCAGGGCAACAATCCATCCCCTCCCACCTCCCCCCTCCCCACAACACAGTTGATCATTCACTTTTTAGCTCTTCGTGAGTTATTGCTTTGCGCAAATAATAATAATAATAATAATAATCCTTGCATTGCATAGAGCGCCTTATCACATCTCCCAAGATGTCTCAAAGGCGCTTCACAGACTATACTGTCAACTGAATTGCCCGGATGTTTTGCGGGCGAAACGCAGCAGCAGTTAATTGCGCTCGGCGGGGTCGCTCACGGATTGAAGTGACCAAATTCTCACTGTTACTATTTGCCGTTGTTTGTGGGTTTAGCCTATAAGTCACCACCCTCCCCCACCCGCCCACAAATAATAAGGATAATTCTTGCATTTGATATAGCACCTTATCATGTTGTTGAGATGTCTCAAAAGTGCTTCGCATTGTAAATTGTGCTGACATATTGATGGTGTATTTTCGGCGGGCTGAACACTGGCTAATCCTGTGAGGTGCTTTGACATGCTTGCGAGCGTTGTTACTCGATCACAAACTCACGAGAATAGGGGAGCATCCTTTGTAACAAAGTGGGTTGGATCATTAATCCGCAGAGAGAAGGGGATTGCACAGCGCAGAACTAGCAGAGTTGAGATGTACACGGTATTCATTATTCGGGCGAAGGAGGGAGTACTTTCACGTATCCCATTTAGTTCTTTAATTGTAAGTGTCAATGGGGCAATAGATCCAATTTGAGATTCTAGCCAGACTCTTAAATGCTTGCTTCAAGGTAATGCATGCGCTTTCAAATCATTTTCCTTCACCCAAGTGTCAATCCGACCATTGAAATTATTTTCTGACTTAATGTGTTTTTGTTAAGAAAAAGCAGTAGAGTTTCCCCCCACGCCCCTAGTGAATACACAATAGATAAGGAAATCTTCATTGTAATCTAGACCAGAGAAATTGTATTTCCGAAAAGTCCCTGTATAAGTATTTCCATTAATAAGAGCTTACACTGATAGTCTTTTTTCTCTCTCTCTCTCTCTCTCCGCGTATTATTTGTGAGGCTCCACGTTTAAGCAATATCTCCCAAGCTAACGGCATCTCATCACAGCCAGTATGTTCTGTGGTACATTGAGCCACTCGCTCAATAAAATAGGATTTCTGAAGCCAAATCTAGGTTGTGTTGTGAACTGTCTCACCACACAGGTCCCCATAACAACCAAAGACAATGCAACACAATATTATATTGATTAAATTAAAAAATATGTTAAAACAATTACAGTTGTATAGCGCCCACATTGAACTAGTCCGTTGGATGTTGGAATTTACCTCCACCGCCACCATTTCCCCCACACAATACACACAAGTCAATTCATTTTACACTACCAAGCGCTCTGAGACGTCGCGAAGGTGTGATGTTCTGTATCAAACGCTGGATTATCATTGCTATTATTCAGCTCCTTCCGACTGATTCGCAAACCCAGCCAGAAATGGGAATCAACTCCAAACCACTCTCCCGACTTGAAAGCCGCTCGCTTTACAAGCGTACGTTGTGTTCAGCAAAATGGGTTGTCGTATGTTTTTGGGTGGGGGAATGGGGCGTAGGGGGGGGGGGAGGGAGGGGGTGAGGGGGGGGGGGGAGGCAGGTGGACATAAATCGCCGTTGAAAAAGCCATCGCCACGAGCCATCGCAAGAGATCCCAAATTTGAGCTGTTTTTGTTTTGTGTTACACACACACACACACACACAGAGAGAGAGAGAAAGAGCGAAAGTATTATTTTCCAATCTTGCTGCTGCTATTTTCACAATCAGTTTGGTGGATTTCAACCGCAACGGCAATTCATGGTGTATTATCATTTGTGTGTTTTGTGTGCGCGTGTGTGTGTTTGTTTGCGTGTATGTATGTGTGTGTGTGTGTGTGCGTGTGTATACGTGTACGTGTGTATTTTGATTTATTATTCATTTTTACTTTTTACCATCCAGATGCCCCCCACCACTACCCCACCTCCCACAACCGCTACCACCTCCACCATCATTCCACCCATCACCGCAGGTATGGTAACCACATGCCATTCTTTTATGTTTTTTCTCTCTCTCTCTCTCTCTCTCTCTCTCTCTCTGTCTCTCTCTCTATCTCTCTCTCTCTCTCTCCCTCTCGCTCTACCTCTCTCCCTCTCTCGCCCTTACACCGCTAACCCTTGGTTTGATTTTCTACCTACGCTCCGGGATATCGGCATTAGCTTGCGCACAGCTTGCGATTCCGCAGTCTCCTCGATCGGCCTCCGTTGATGGATCAAATTCACGCGGGCGCGCGATCAGAGGTGCAGGGGGGGGAGAAGGGAGGGCTAATTCGTAACGAATCTGGGGGAAATGCTACCTCAGCGAGCGAGTAGTAAGCTCGGGAGACGACGCGAGGCAGAAAGGGTCGATTGAATTGAGAACAAATCAGATAGATTTCTGTCGCAAAGTAATATCTGGCGAGATACAGCATGTAGGTGGATGTTACAGAGATCCTACAGTACTATTTGAAGAGAAATCGGGGAGTTTCTCTCCCTCCCACTGAGCTGGCCAACAAATCCCCCCAAATAAAATTGGTCGCTTTCGTTCGTCAGCTGTTTCCCGCGGAGACCCGCCTCTGCTTTTACCGGGCTGCCGGGTTTCGCCCCCCCGGTAGGCACAAGTCACTTGGCCTCTACAGTACGTCTTAGAAGCTCTTCGACGCGTCTCGTCGTGAGGCAAATAAGACGCCATGTCAAATGCGAGGGATTCGAATTATTATTTTATTTTTGTTGGCAACGGGGAGGTGGGGGGGGTGGGGGGGGGGGGGGGGTGGAATTATCCAGCCGGCCTCTCAAATTTTTCCCTCACCCCACCACGAATAAAAGCCGAGGAGGGAACATAATAAACAGGGCAGCTCAAAGCATCGGGTTGTTTTGTTGCCAGCTCTGAACTTGATCCAAAGCCGCAAATTTTCTGCTTTGTTGCAGCCTCGATAATCCCCGCGAGGAACCAAATTAAAGTTTTAAGGCTTTGTCCTGGCCAGGCAACGTTGAGCTGGGATTTGGAACGCCGGCTTTTGAATTCAATTCATCTCCCCTCCCCCCCCCCCCCCACCCCTCCCCCTCCACCATCCCCCCCCCCCAACTTTCATAACATTCTCGGGCCACACTATGGGTGCCGGGGACTCCCCGTAGCTCAGTGGTTAGAGCCACTCGCCTTGCAAGCGAGGGTTCAATTCCAGGTCAGGGCGAAACCTCGGGCAAGTGTCCTTACTTCACACGCCTGATAAGAATATTAAATTGCTCATTTCAATCCACGACTGTTTGCGAGGGAGCCGGGCTGCGTGCCATTGGCTGCCGCGTTTCGCCCACAAGCGCACAGTCAATCCGCTTTACAGTACACGCTGTGAAGCGCTTTTGAGAGGTCCGGGAGACGTGAAAAGCGCGATATCGAACGCAATCATTATTATCATGATGTGTCCGATTTATTTATAACCGCAGAAGGGTTTGGGATTTGGAGGAAGAGAAAGAGAAAGAGAGACAGAGAGAGAGAAGGAAGCAGGTCGTTGGAAGCTTTCACTCGAGGAATAACAAAGCGTTCAGAAAAACAAGTTGATGACATTTTAGCACCTTCTTCATCTGCGGGATGTGGCTTAATTAGTGCCCATTAGTAGATGACTGCTAAGGCGCACCACGCTGTGCGCCAGTGTACAGAGTGAACGGCAGGATGCTGATAGCAAACCATTAGAGCAGATTTGTTTCATTAATCCATTGTGGTGAGATCTGTTGCCGCTTGCCCGCCAACCATTGTCTATCTCCGCGGGTTTTCCCTCTTGAAGGGGGAGGTGGGGGTGGGGAGCTCGTGCGTCCCGATTTGCAAAGGGATCCCGAAGGTTCTAATTAATTTCGGACTCGCTTTGCGAAGAGATGGTTGTTTTTTTCTCTCTAACCCGCCCCCGCCCCGCCCGCCGCCCGCCCCCCCCCTCCCAACCGTGTTTTTCTCTCCTATTAAAAACAAATCGCGCGAGAGAGAAAAACAAAATTGGGGACAAACTTGAGCTCGAGATGCAAGGAGCTTATTCCTGGCAGCAGCATCAAAGGCGATTGTGTGAGGGCTTGTAGCTTCAGTGGTTAGAGCGAGAGGAGTGGCCGTAGGTTCAATTCCCAGGCAGGGTGGAACCTTAGGCAAGTTTCCTTACACCACAAGTCTCTTGTTTGCCCAGCAGTAAGTAGGAACCCGTTTAGTCAATTGGTGGATCGCTTTACGGGAATAGAAATCCCCCCCACAAAAAAAAATGTAACTCAAGCCACTGTACATTTGAATAGATTTACATGGATAGTGCAGCACAGAAGCAGGCCATTCAGCCCAATAGTTTATATTGGTGTTCATATCCCACACAGGCCTCAACCCATTCCCTACTCGCTCCCATCCACTTCTCTGCCCTTCTCCTTCATGTGTGTATCTGATAGTTCATCGAGGCAAATTACTTCATTCTCCCCACCATTTCTGCTGTCCTCTAAAATGCTAGGGAATCAGGACATAATAATAATAATCTTGCCGTTTGATACACCGCTCTTCACGTCTTCTAGACGTCTCAAAGCGCTTCACGGAATAAACTGCAAAGTGGATTGACTGTATATATGTGGGCGAAACGCGGCAGCCAACATCACCAAAACAGAAGTGTTGTTACTTTCAAGAACAACATCTATTTCTGTTTGGAAACGATATCTTTGGGGGAATCCAGTAGGTAGTTTGGCCCAAGACCTCGAGCAAGCGACTGCCAGAATGGTGGAAGGCGAGCTGGCTGGACCTTGGTCTTCTTTCGTCCAGATGTTCCCAGTCTCTCGTTGCCACGGAAGGGAGATGAGTCATTAGAAATTAGAAATGGCCGACACTGAGCTGCATGGCAACTAATCAGTAAGCTAATCACCTAGTGGTTCTCCTACGGTTGTATCCTCAAATACCTCCCAGATGGCTTCCCCTGACCAGTCTTAAGAGCTAGTCTCGGGTCCATTGCTGTCTGGCTGCTCAAGACCCAAATTGGCACATGTCCAAACGAAGCAGAGATAAATCAACCTAAAGTATCGGATGTCATGTTCGAAGGTCAGGTTAGCTCACGCCTGTGTCTGATCTGGACCATCTTTGTGGTTGAAGCTGCTCAGTAAGGCAGAGAGCTGAGTCCTCCAAACAATTTTTTGTCTGTCTCTTTTTTGTCCCGGTGAAACGAGAAGACACTAAAGGCTTTCAACACGGACATCTGATTTCTGTCATATATATATTATAATATATATATATATATATATAATATATATATACACACATATTTATTTGGCAAGATACAAATAGAATATGTGATCTCACAAATTCATTTTCATCATCTGATGAATTCAACCCCAGCAAAAGTATCCAGTTGCATTTTCATTTTGTGATTGGTGGGTGGGTGGGTGGGGTGGGGGGGCAGAAAAATGACGAGAGCTACAATAATGGCAGCAATAAAATAATGAGGAACAGAAGGTAGGCTCAAATCCTTATTACTGTCATTTTTATTATTATTATTGCTGCCTTTCCAACAAACAGCTGATAATAAGATATCCAGGCAGCCATCCCGAGTGCGTTAGCTCTCTCCCTTGGTGGCGAAATGACTTTTCGAACCGCGGTTTCCCATTCCGGTGAAAGCGTAGGCCGAGATAATTGCATCCTGAAGCCGTCGGCGAAGGTTTGAACCCTCTAACCTGCCGCAAATCCTTCATTGCCGCCGGGCTCCCAGCCACGCCTCTCCTCCTTCCTGGAAGCGTTTGCTGGTTTCGAGTGCGTTCCAACACGCACGGGACGGCGCGGCACCATCCGAATTCTTGTGGGTTTCTTCCTCGAAACCGATGGGTCCGGGTCCTCAATGGCCTCTCTGGCTTAACACCAATTCGTTCGGGTTCCATCTCGTCCCATCAAATTCCCCCCAACGTAGGAATTCCTCAGTGGACAGGCTGACGGGCATTTACGGCACCATCTGCCCCAGCCCCCCCCCCCCTCCCCCACCACCACCTTTTTGCGTTGAAAATTCCCCCCCCCCCCCCCACCCACCCCCGTTTCCGATCCCAGACCTGCCTGGTGTGATTGACATGCAGTTTTCCCCTTGCTTGTGTGTCATTTTCAGCTCCCTCATTACTGCGCAGAATGCCTGGACTGAATTGGATTGGGGGGTGGAATTTTATGTTCGCATTTTAGAGATCGCTGGGAATGCGTGTGATCGTGTCTTGTCGAAAACTCTGCCCTCCCTCGCCCCCCAGCCCCTCAAAAGCACTCTCTCTCCCCTCCTCTACTTCTCTCCCCCTCCTCCTACATGCGTTTGGCTCTGACTGATCCGCCCCTTATACGCCCCAAGATTAGAGAGAGAGAGAGAGAAAGTGGAAATATGTTTCATTCCATACCTAGCAAAATTTCCATGTGTGGGCGGTATAAATATGTGGACTTCTCAGCCCGATTTGGAACATCTTTGGGGAATAGGTTACTGCAAGTGTCAGACACTTGTCTCTACTCTATCTCCACACCCCACTACCCACTCCGAACCCCCCCAACCCCCACCCCCCCAAAAAACAACACACACACACACACACACACACACACACACACACACACACACATACATACACACACAAACAGACACTGATACACGTAACAGCTCAGACTTTGGTGGATCAGATTTCATTAGTATTTTTACTTCCATTCATTTCCCCCCCCACCCACTGTTATTAAAGTAAACTCAAGTCGAAAACATTCCGCAAAATCTAATCTGTTGGGAAGGAAAACTAGATCAATGTCAAAGAAAAACAAGTTAATAATTTGGGCAGACTTTTTTTCCCCCGCACTGAAGCCTATCTAAATCTTCGGCGAATAATCCCATTTCATCGATATAGCCCTGAAAGGAACCAGGCACACACTTTAATGTGATGAATTGTGCCAATTTGTGTTCGTAACATACCATCCAGAAACCCCCAAATCGTTCCATTGAGCTGCGCTGCATAAGGTAACAAGCCTGTGGTTATATCAGTTGTTAAATCGATTGACAAGATTACTTTTCGGGTCCGATAATCCCTCCGTGAAAAATGTGGCCATTCAATCCACGACTGTACGTGAGACTTTACTGTGGTGTGCAATTGGCTGCCTACGCTTCGCCCACAAAAGGCGCAGTCACTCCATTCTTAATAGTATTGATAACTGTCAACGACCCTGTTTTGTGAATTGTTTTGACTGTTAACCTTGCGTCTTAGCTTCACCGAGTCGATGCAGGGCAATGTAATTGTAACAAACCCTGGTTTATGTGCGGTCTTCGAAACCCACAGAGACCCTCGCAGCCCAGCTCCGTACAGCTCATCAATCTTTAATCCTGTATCTCTCAAAACACGCTGCACAGCTAAACTCGGCT
The DNA here is from genome assembly GCA_035084275.1 of Hydrolagus colliei. Taxonomy (NCBI): domain Eukaryota; kingdom Metazoa; phylum Chordata; class Chondrichthyes; order Chimaeriformes; family Chimaeridae; genus Hydrolagus; species Hydrolagus colliei. Next base: position 1,433,251 of record CM068770.1, on the reverse strand, counting down.
TGATCCGAATTGATCGGGGGGGTTGAAGCTTCGTTCTGATGTTTTTAAGTACTGTTTCAGTCATGGGTTGGTGGACGGAGGGGGGGGGGGGGGTTGGATGGGGGGGGGGTAGTGGGGGAGAGTGTGGTGGTGAAACAGGGTCAAAAATAACCCGTGAGTAATCGTAAGGCAAATGGAGCCATAGAAATTGCTGTCAGATTTCGTTTGACCCCTTGATCAATGTGAGAACCCAGCAAGTCACCAGAGCAGGAAAGCAACATGAGCTCTTCTCTTTACCCCTCTCGACAGATCGCATACACACACACACACACACCCACAACGCTTTATTTTTCCTCCCACGTGACCTCTCTGAAATCTCCCCCCTAATCGTGTTAATAATTGCGAATTTGCCAAAGAGGGACTCGAGTCTACAATGTCTGTTCAACCCACCTCTCCCGCCCGTCCCCCCCCCCCAACAAAAATAATTTATGTTTCACATACATAGATTCCAAACGACCTGCCTCCCCCCCTCAACCTTGAAAATGGCCTCTAATTAATTGTGAGTGTCAGTAGCTTCTGTCCCAGTTAACTCCCGAGTAATAAAACGCCGTGTCAGCAGACAGACCAAAGTCAAGGGGGGTGGACGCACGGTCTCGAAATGGGGGCAATACCTGAACTCTTAGAGGGAGGAGACGATTTAGTCCTACCTTTGCGCCGATCAGTTAATGTAATCTCCGCGCCCCCCCCCCCCCCCCCCTTTGTTGCTGACGATAGCTGGCGCGATGACCACAGTGCCAGGGCAGTGGCTTGGTATTTAAGGTCAAAGAAAACAACAACAACAACAACAACAAACGCTGGAACGAATGTCCTCTCGCTCGCTCGCTCGCTAGTCGCTCGCTGGCTTTCATTTGGATTTTAATTTCAATTTTGGGTTGGTATTTTACAGCTTGAGATTTTTCTCCGTGTGTGTGTGTGTTTTTTTTAAAAAAAACAATATATAGCTCTTCGTTTTGTTGTTGTTGTTGTTGTTACCCGGGCTTGTCGGAGAATTTTTTTTTTTGAAACCAGTCGCAAAACTGTTTTGCTTGTTGTCATGGAATTTCTCGAATGCTTGTTTACGTTTCTATTCCATTTCTCCCACCCCTCTGCATGCCGCTCCTACTGTTTCTTCCTTTTCCTCAAATCATCTGTTGCCTGTGTGTAGCCACATCGCTGACGACAGAACCATCAGCTCACGGTTGGTAAAACCTTGATGTTTATTTACACGCCGCTCTGGCTCGTGGCAAGGCAAGCCTGAGAGTTCAGGGACTCACTCAGATGGAACCCAAATGTTTCCCCCCCCCCCCCCCCGGTCTACCCAATTCACACGTCGTTGATTCACGCAACTTTGCCAATTCCCCTTGTCTGCTCTCCCCCAACCCAATCGCCCCCCCCCCCCCCGAAAAAAAACTGTTTGCGTTTAACCCAACCACACCTCTTGTGTGCACATATGTGTGTGTGTGTGTTTGCGCGTGTGCAGTGTTCCTCTTTATAAAGATGCCTTTGTAAACCATCTGAATGAGGACATGACTGCTGCAACTGTAAAACTTAAGGGGAAAGCGAGAGAGAGAGAGAGAGAGAGAGGAGTGGGGAAGAGACGTGGTCACACAAGCCTAGATCTTACTCTTTAATTTAGCATTTCCCAACATCCAGGATTTACCGAATTGGTGGGTTTTTCTTTGGTTTTAAAAGAATTTGATGATAATCCTCGCATTCAGTGTCGCGTCAAAATCGTCCCAATTCCCTCAATGGGTATTTGGTGGTTCGGTGGGGGTGGGGGCGGGGGGGGGGAAGAAAGTCCTCTTCATATTGGACTCCCAAAGAATTGGTTGCTTGCAAAGAGTTCTCACCTTGGAAGACAGTTTGCATTGAAGGAAAGAAATTCAAGACAGCAAAGAAATTAGTGTAAAAATGTTCTCCGAATCGGTTTTAATTCGAAGGATATTTTAAAAATAATAGAGTTGTGTGTTTTTTTAAAAAAACACACTCCCAATTTAAGACTGATTTGAAGAACTTTGCACAAATTGGACTTGGGATTCCTCCTGTGTTCCGGACCCCTGACTGACAAAGCGAATGAAGCCAAGGTGACCGGGCGAAGTTTTGACTTTAGGTCGAATGTTTGGGTCACTGACGTGTGACGTATCAAAAGCAAATCCGTGCCATTTTACCAGCGTGAGACCTGCACACACCTAATAATAATCCCTCCAAAAAAAACACAGTAATAAAACTGGTCATTTCAATCCACGACTGTTGGTGGGGGGGGACGCTGCTGTGCGCAATTGGCTGCCGCGTTTCGCCCACAAACATATACAGTCGATTCGCTTTACAGTATATTCTGCGAGGCTCTTTGTCTAGAAGACGTGAAAAGCCCTATATCAAATGCAAGGTTAAGAAGTATTATTATTGGAATCGCGGTGGGAAAAGTACAGCGTAGATTCACCGTGTTACTGCGAACGAGGAGATACTGTCGGCTCTTTTTCCGCGAGAAAAGAGACGTTTAAGAGGGAGCCCTAGACGTGCTTTAAACTTGCAAAACGGGGTTTGACAAGGTTAATATAAATAGGCTGGTGGGATGTGTAAGATACAGACGAGGGGAGGAATCTAAATGACATTACAGGATGAACTTTGCACTGAAGGGCAACGAATATGGCACTCGTGTTCCAAAGCGATGGTCGGAATCGGAGAGATGCCTTTCAGATCTGGCCGAGATGTTCACAAGAGGGAGGAAGGGGAACACGGAGAGTAGGGGGTGGAGTAAAGAGCGGGGGGGGGGGGGGAGGTGGGCGGCCCGCGCAGAGTATCAACACCAGCCTGGCCCGGCTTCAGTCGATTTCAGTCTGATGTAAATGTGCACAGTGGATGCACAGCGCGCACAGAGCAGATGTCAAGAGAGGACGGCCCAGTCTTTCATTCATTGACGGGGGCGACATCTGGACGGGGGAATCGGGGGAGGCTCTGGTGATAGCGTTCGGCAGCACATTACCATTGGCAGAACGCTGTACATTATAATTGGATGACGGGGCTCCAGCCACCATCGGCACCACCTTGTTAGCCCAGTTGAGCAGACGCTCGTGTTAATAGAGCCAAGTTGACTTGTTAATAATCACTGGCGATAGGTGCCAATTGCTATGCCAGTTGGCACCTATAACTGCACAGCGATACCCCATAACCTAGAAGATAAAAATAATAATCCTTGCATTTGATATAGACGTTTTCACGACTGCTAGACGTCTCAAAGCCCTTCACAGGATATTCTGTAAAGTGAATTGACCGTGTATACTGACCAATTTTATTATTGTGTATTTTTGGCACGGATTATTGTTAGGCTAGGTGGAGTAAGGAAACTTGCCCAGGCTTGGAATCGAACCCAGGCCCATCGCTTGTGGAAGCCGGGTGCTCTAATCACTGAGCTGCAGGTCTCCACAAACCGTCCCTGAAATTTCAAGTCACGTGGTTCGGGACGGGGAGGGTGGTTGGGGGTTGAAAAGGCTTCAAATTCGCCCAGCATTTGCGAGCCCCGTTTTTACATTTTTTTCAAAGCCATATTGGAAAACGACCTTCCAAATTGAGACTAGATTTTCTGATCACTTGGCACTCTCTCTGCAAACTGTAGGTTTCTCAGAAAGTCGAATTGGAAAGCGCACAATTCAATTCGCTTCAGCACCGAAGCGCTTTGAGAAGTCTCGGAAGACCCGATAAGGCGTTACGTCCACATGCAAGGGTTATCATTTATTATTTTAATTATCAACCAACGGTTCTAGATTCTCCCAAGATTAGGTAGAATTTTAGGCCTTGTGGGTGAGTCGAATCGTTTTTAAGTATCAGGAGGGAGGGAGGGAGAGGAGGCATTGCCTTGATAAATTCATTGGACAACTTCACCGCTCCCTCCATTGACTTCCTCTCTGCCCACCCCCCCCACCACCCTCGCACCACCCCCCTATGCATGTCGGAAAGAGAGGACTGCTTAACTACTCCACCCCCACCTCAACTCCCAAACCCCCAACCCATTCGCTACACCTATTATTAGACTGAACTGAACTCAAGGCTGCATCTGACTGTCTCTCCTCCAGGCTGGTTTTGCCACTCAGACGGCTATTTTTTGTTCCTTATTTTCAGAAACCACGCTATGTTTTGATGCAGACACAGCTCATGTTTAGTCCACACTGCTTAGTCTTAATTTGGCTGTATATGTATGTAGGAGGTAGTGGTACTCACTCACTCCCTGACTAATTCTGTGCCTAGGTGTTTTTTTTTGCATTTATTCCGCTGCGTTTTACTAATGGTACTCCTCAAACCTGTTCGCGATGGCGTGTAACCACTTTTTGTCTCTGAATTAAGGTTGGGTTGTTTGTTACGGGAGCCCTGTTGTTCGCACAAGAGGCTGATCTGTTCATATCACATGTATGTCCTTCTCCCCCGTGCGTGTACCCGATTAGAGTCGCCCGCGGGTGAAATTGGACGAGTGTCCGTCAAAGACCTCGAGCCCCATCTCCAGATCTCCCACTTTGAACCGCGCAATTGGTCAACCTCTAACCCACCCTCCCGCAGCCCCCCATCCGAACTCCTCACTGCCCTGGACTTTGGAAACGCCCCCTCGGCACAAACGGCAGAAGGTTTAGATTGAGAGAGTGGCCGGTTCGAGAATTCATTGGCGGCGATGGGATTTGCAACTCGTTGTGGATTCTTTGAACCGGTTCTTGAGTGTTCTCGCAAAGTGCCAGCCGCAAACGTAAACGGAAGGATTTCCCTGCGCGGGTGATCTTTCAGACGGCAGCAGAGCAGACTCGCTATGAGACTTAGGTGACATTTTGTTTCTTCCCTGTGTTTGTGTTTGCCTGTGGGATGTGTTTCGTGGCAGGTGGTGGGGAGGGAGGGAGGGAGGGAGGGAGGGAGGGAGGGAGGGAGGGAGGGAGGGAGGGACGGGAAGGATTTTATGCTACTGTACAAATGTTTGGCGGATGTAACTTTTACTCCGGTCTTTCTCCATGTAATAACAACCTTTCTTTTTAAAGATAAACGTGAACAATTGTAAACGTGAACAATCTGTGTAAGGCAAACTGGATTTAAGTCTGTCGTCTTGAACTGTTCCCATCTGGAGGCTAAAATTAAAGGGTGCGAGAGAGAGAGAGAGAGAGTAAGAAAGACAGGGATGAACAACTTGCTCTTGTATTAACAAACCAAATCGCCCAGTAAATCAATCATATCCAGGTTGGATATTGGCGGCCGTTCAAAGAGGTGACTGTAGGCACGGTTGAAGAGGAAGTGGGCGAGGGGAAGGGATTGAGACTGAGATCATGGTGTTGGAGTTATATTAATAATATTGATAAATAATCCTTGATCTAGTGCCCTTACCACATCTTTCAGTTCTCTCCGGGTGCTCTGTAAACAACAACAACAACAAAATTGCACTTGTATAGCGCCTTTCACGTCCAGAGGACGGCCCGAGTGTAGTGACTGTCTCGCTCGTGGCCGAGAGGCGACGGCCGGATCGTGCGCAGTCTGAGAGCTGCCGAGCTCGGTTCAGACCATCACCAAACCTGACATAGACAGGAGAGAAAGGCTGGCGGCAATAGAGACTCCGCGTGGGCGACAGATCGCGTAACCATTTGCGCGGTTTAAGTTTATTCCTGGGAGTGAGGGAACATCAAAGTGGGTCATGTTTTATCGGCCCCAAAGTGAGTAGCTCGGCCCTCGGTAAGTGGCACTTGGCAACTCTGGGCAATTTTAACAGATGCCAGTGTTTTGGGCCTTGAGGCAGGATTTCTGCGCTCCTGGAGCTCGTCTACAAATAATTCATACCCCCAGCTCAAAGTACGGTACTGTGCTATTTTGTTCACCAAAATTTTTTTTATCCTGGAACCGTATGAAACGCCTTGCAATTTGCTAAAAAGTCTCCCCCCAAAAAGTGCTTCCAAGGCAATTGGTGACAAGTGTAGTAACTGTGTACGTGTGCAGACCTCGTAATGCTCCCACAACAACTTGCAGCTGATGCCAGGGTAAATATCAACGAAAGTCCGCATTTCGTTTGGTGTTTTTTTTCCTCTGTTGACGAGAGAGAGCTTTGGAAAGCCCAGAGATTCAAGTGAATCGCAGAGTTTCAGGTCCCGTGTTCTGTTTCTCCTCGGGCTGATCCCTTGCCTCTCTTTCCTTCGAATTCCAACTCTTGTCGCACGTTAGCGAACGCTAATAATCGTTGGCGGATTTATTAAGAGCTTGAGAGCCTCCAAACCAAACTAAGAATGGCAAGCATCCACATGGAAATCCCAGAGATTGTTGGAGTGGAATGTGCTCTTCCTCTCTATCTCTCTGTCGCTCTCTCTGTCGCTCTCTTCCCTCGAGCTAAGATATCCAACGCACCGATGGGCTGTGCTGTCATCAACGGTGACCTGGGCTATTGTGGACCTGCCTGCCTGCCTGCCACAGAGAGCATATCGCTTTGGAGCCAGTTCAGCTCCCAACGAGACCCACTTATCTCCCACCCCACCATCACCCCCTCTCCTCTCCCGGAGAATAAGAAGGGCTTGAGATGAGTGGACGTGAGGAGCTGGTGATTTTTTTGGGTCGACCGGGTGTCGTTTGACACACGCTGAAGCCCATTCTCGTTGCTTACGAGCCGTCCAAACCCAACTGAGAATTCCATGAATCCTCACCTACGCGCGGAAATGCCAGAAGGAGCCCGCGAGAGCCGAGGGAGAGGGAGAACGAGGAACCCACAATAGGTAGATGCAAAGGTAAAAGAAGAGAATCCGTTGGAGAGGAGACGCAATTCTTACTCCGAGAAAGACAAGGGGGCTGACAAGAGTTGGAACAGAAACACACACGGGGCGGAGGGGGAGGCTCCGAGGGGTGAGAGAGAGAGAGAGAGAGAAGGACAAGGAGCAAACCGAGGCTTGGGAAGGGAGAACTTTCCGACAATGGAGACCTTCCTGGAGGAGGAAGCAAATAGATTTTTTTCGGGTTTGTGTAGGTTAAAAAAAAAAAGCCATACCTGAACACACGAATCGCCTGGAGGAAGAAAGACAAAGGAAAGAAATTGGCCGAATTCCACCCCCATCTTGGCAGTCGCTTGCACGTGACATTTTGTGTGTGCAAGGGTTGAGCGTGTGTGTGTGTGTGTTTCTGTGTGTGTAAGCGCTGTGAGGCACCACGCAGCGTGGAGGGCGCTATATATAGTGCAAGTTGTTGTTGTTGTCACACACGCCCCACACACACACGCACACACGCACACACGCCATCTCCTAGATTTAAAAACGTTCGGATGTTATCTTGCAAAACATTCCCCCCCCAAAAAAATTGAAATCTCAAAATAATTTCAATTGAAGTACAGTATATTAATATTTTAATGTATTTTTTTTTAAATTGCCGACAAATGATACAGTCAAGTTGCAGCCTTTGCCACACATTCTGGCGAGGGCCTCAGCGACGCGATGAGGCTCCACATCAAATGCAAAGATGATTATTAAGATGTTGTTGCGAATTTTCGAATGGCTTCTCACACATCTAATGTCTCACACGATTGTTAGCTTCAAAAAAAAAACTGCACATTTTATCTTGAGTGACTGATATCTCTGGGAGAGCGCTGGGTTGTCGGAGAGGAACTGTGCAGCGCACTTAATTACAAAGTTGTTTTGTTTCTTTAAAAAAAAATCCTTAGTTCTATATCCTGTGTGTATATATATATATAGATATATAGATCCATCGCCGAATGCTAGTGTGGGAGATGTATTTATAGGATATTTTATTGAGGGACTTTGTCTCAGAGACAGAAAGAGGTTGAGAGGAGCAAGGTGCTCATGCACGCGGGCAGATTAAGTTTGCAAAGTGCCTTTCACACGGGGGGGATGTCTGGATAGTCGAGGTTTTCGTACCCGAGCTGTGGGTCGCTGTCAAGAAGAGTGAGGGCCGCGGGATGAGAGGGCGCAGTCAAAAGAGACGCACCTCAAAGGAGGCAAGGCGGGGTGGGGGGTGGGGGGAGCGAGGCAGAGGGCCTCTGGGAAGGAGGTCCAGAGGTTGGGGGCAGACAGGGTGAAGGCCAGACCATTGGTAGTGGAGTGCGCCGGGGTGTGTGTGGGTGGGAGTGGGAGTGGGGGGGGCGGGGGGGGTGCATGGGACAGAGGTAGGGCAGGAGCAAGATAGCAGAGAGCTTTGAAAGTGAGGACGAGGATCTTGAGCTCGATTCTCTGGGGAACGGGGAGGCAGGCAATGGAGCCAGGTAAGACGGGCGGGTGATTGGCTCACGGGCGCTAGGTGCAGGAGAGGACACGAGCTGCAGAGTTCCGAGTATCGCGTTGCGACATGCGCAGAGACGCAGGCGGGACACGTGTACAGACACACACGCTCACCATGCACCGACCGAGCCATGGTGTGAAGGCTTTGGCAGAACAAAGACAAACGAAAGGGGAAGTGCCCCCAAATCGGCAGCATTCGTGCTTCGAAGGGCCACAGTGAGTTTCGATTCCCATCGAATTGATACGAAAACTTTTATATCCGTCCCACCCACACTTCCCTTCCTCCCCCCCGCCCAACCACACCACCAATCTCGCCATCGCCACCCAACAGAAAACATTAATATATCGTGGATATATAATTGGAATCATCTTTCAAATAGTAAGAAGTGATTTCTCACCCCAAAATTCCAAGCTCATTTTTCGACAGGCTACAAACAGGTTAACACCCGCCAAATCAATTGCTGGTAATTTAATGCCATTAATTGACGCGAACATAGCCGGTGTAAATGGTGTGGAAAGCGATGAATTGGGACTTTCTCCCCACCCAAACCCCCCCCTCCCAACCCCCAGACACCACCTCAACCTCCTCTCCCCGTCTCACACCTCCACGCCCGATCAATCAACCTCCACAGACTCGTCTGTTACCCGCCTCCAGCTTTGAACGGCGAGTGCTCTGCGATCTGGATCTCAAATCAGTGTCCAATCTCCCGTTGAAATCGGCCGATCGACACCCGAGCCTTTTCCGAATACGGACGCGTTAAATGCGGATCCATCGGTTTCGCTCTCTCTTTCGTTTCCCTCTCCCTCCCTCTCTCTCTCTCTCTCTCTGTCTCTGTCTCTCCCTGTCTCGTTGCTGCTGAGCTGGGATTGAGATGGATCTCGGTGCGTCCGATCGGGATCGATTTAAGTGCGGGTGTAACGGAAATGATTTAAGAGTCGGAGTTTCCCTCCCTCCCTCCCTCCCTCCCTCCCTCCCTCCCTCCCTCCCTCCCTCCCTCCCTCCCTCCCTCCCTCCCTCCCTCCCTCCCTCCCTCCCTCCCTCCCGTCACGAGCAGCCTGACGGAGGCAGTAGTGTCAGCGGTTAGACGCGGTGGGATTTCCACGACCCATTTCATTCGTGGGGTGTTTTTTTTGCTGCGAGTTCGACGACGGGGTTTGAAGCCGGAAGCGACACTTCCGTTTGCCGAATTCGGTCGCTCGCTGCCTCTGATGTGTTTGCGGCTTGCGTCTCGTGGGCGCCGTAAGACTCCCCGGGAATTTTACGGCGCTTCCTCGCTTCCCCCAGCGCTTTCGCTTGAGAGCGACCCCGGTGCGAGCGGACGCAGAGGAGAGAGAGAGAGAGAGAGAGAGAGAGAGAGTAAGTTTCCTCTCGGCTGCTGCGGTGGGCTGTCTCACCAGCCGTCAAGCCGTTTACCGATTCCTCTTCTCGTTTGAGGTTGGGTTGGCGCCGGGGCCCGAAACGCGTGTGTTGTTGGCGTCACGACGTCCAGAGAACACGGGGGGGGGACAAGGTCCACAGTCGCGGAGCAGTGAACGGTTACCCGGACGTGCGTTAACATTCACCCGCCTTTAATGAACGCCAGTCGTTTTGACGAGATTGGCCCGGATGGGTGGTGGGGGGGTTAAATGTGACGGTGGGGGTGGGGGTGGGTGGGGGGTAAGGGGGTTGGTGTGGGGGAAAGGCGTAAGGTTGTGAGCGCATCCGTCCCCATCAACCACCCCCCCCCCCCCCCCCCCCCCCAGCCTGGGTGACAAGCTGCGTCTCACCAAAGGGTTTTCTCACTCTTTCCAACAGACCCCCGAGCGGGCACAGAGGTGCCACGATCCGTGGACCACGCGGTGATCGGGGGAGTGGTCGCCGTGGTCGTCTTCGCCATCCTGTGCCTGCTGATTGTCCTCGGGCGATACTTTGCGAGACACAAAGGTGAGTGACTCGCTTCTTAACCACCCCCCCACCCCCACCTCCCCCACCTTGGTCTTGACCTACTTCTGCCCTCCTGCCCCCCTCCCCCCCCACCCACACTCTGGAACTCCATCTCCTCGCAGTCGCTTCGCTTCGCCCCATCCCTTCTCCTCGCTTCAGTGTATACAGCGAGCGAACGAGGGAGCGAGAGCGCGAGGCAGCGAGATCGTAGGGCTTTAACGGTTTCTTGGCGGGTGCGCTTGGAACATTTTAATTGGAATATTTAAAACATATTGCATCTCGGCAGTGTGTCATCGTAACACACGTAGGAAGGCACTTCAGTGACAGCTTTAATTCAGTGCAATTATCAGCTTGCATTGGGCCAGTGAAAGGATTAAAAGTGTTGCATCTCAACGGTGTCTCGGTGAGTCGCTAATTTAGATGGCGTGCGCATCACAGCTCGCTCTGTTCTCCTCGAGACCTTCCCCGCTCCACAATGCAGAGGCACAAAGCGCCCCCCAAACAGCCGTGGATTGGCGCGAACAGTTTTCCGATTGTGTTTCGTGCGCGCGCAGGCACGTACTTCACGCACGAAGCCAAGGGGGCCGACGACGCAGCGGACGCCGACACTGCCATCATCAACGCGGAGGGAGGTCACAACAGCTCGGAGGAGAAGAAAGAGTACTTCATCTAAACCCGAAGCCGCCCAGCCCGCGTCCAACTGTCGCAAGAGAAGTCACGGTTTAAGTACAGTCGCCCGCGGACCACGTTTGAGACACTGCGTAGATTAGGGGGTTAGGGTGGGGGGGGGAGGGGTGGTGTGTGTAGATCTCGTCGAGTTCCACAGTTTGACACCTCTGTAATCGCCTAGCCAGACTTGGGACTTAGTTTAGCACTCTCATTTGCAAAAAACTCCGTGCCTTGTTACCCCCCCCCCTCACCCCCCACCCACCCCCCCCCCAACCCGCTCCCCCCCCCCACCCTCCCCCACCTCCCCCCGCAAACTCTCCAGCCTTTCGTTGAAGCTCCACAGACTTGACACACGCACACGCACACGCACGCACGAAAAAAAACTCCCCTGTAGTTTCTGCTCTTCTCTCTCCCTTTTAGTAAGCGTGGCGACAAGAGCTCTCTCTTGCTCCCTCTCTCCCTCTCTCTCCCTCTCGCTCCCTCTCTCGTTCCGAGAGCATTGAGGCGAGGCGGGGTAAGGCAAGGCCTGGCTGATTTGTTGACACGGAGAGATACGGATTATGGGGACTTTTCTGCAAGTGAGGCTTTATTCTGGCGAGATGGTGTCTGTTTTCATTCTCTCTCTCTCTCTCTCTCTCCGTCTCTATCTCTCGCTCTTACTCTGTCTCTCTCTCTCTCTCTCATCTCAACATGATGTGGAGTACCTCAAACTGCGTCTTGGGAAACTGGCGGAACTCAGTAAGAATGACCCCAACCTAACCAGCTGAAGTCCATGCCTTTGTAGCAAGTGGACAGATTTTTCTTGAGTTATATCACGGTTACCAACCAGCTTTGTTCCGCCAGCTTTTTCTCATCATCGAATCTTTTTTTCTCCCTCTCTCTCTCTCTCTCCAAAATAGGCCTTGCTTCTCCCCAATTTGTTTGCCAAAAAAACCCCCTAAAAAAAACAGTTACTTTTCCTCTTGCGTGATTTCCCGCCCCAGTCAGCGAAGCGGAAACAACCCCATTTCTCCCCCCTCCAGGTCTCGCCTTTCCCCATCTCCTCTCCCCCTCTTCACGCAACCCCCCCACCCCCACTCCGTACACTCGCGCAGACGCACGCACGCACGCACACACTCGCGCACGAGAGAGAGAGGCAGCCCATTCACAACTGCCTTCGAAGCAATTGGCGGGAGAATGGAACTTTGGAGTGACCGAACACTCTTTTGACTCTTCAAGTTAGCCATTGGTTTCAAGCAAAAAGGCCCGGTTTTATCCCTTTCCTTTGTTAGTCACGACGCGGGGCTTATTAGAGTCGAGAACCTCTCTTTAAACAAAAAATACACTGCTTTACTGTGTGGACTGTGTGTACAGATCTCTTGAGAAATGGTGTGTGGTTTATTTTTTTTGAACCAGGCCACTGAATCCATGTGGCTTAGTCCTCGTGCTATTGTATAATGCTCTTTGTAATCTATTTAACAAAAAGGTTTAATTAAAATTGATCAAACACTGTACAGAAGGCTGTAGTATTTAATAGATATTCCTGGTGTATACCGTGCATTTAAATACGCACAGCTCCCCTCCCAACCGCCCCCCCCCCCCCCCACCTCACCACCAAACCCAAATCCTCGCCCACCCCATCTCTTCTTGAAAGGACGTCAAAAACGGAGAGAGGGAGAGCCACTTTGAAGCAAATGAGGTGCTACTTTACATTGTGACCTTGTGTGTTCGGTGTACGAAAAAAAAATCGGATCCAAATTTTTGGGGCTGAATCGTCCTTTTTGTCCTATTTTGGTTTTGGGGCCCGGGGTCAGGAGGAGAGGGAGAGCGAGACGCAATTGTGGGGTTTTCTTTCAAGAAACGATATGTATATCATTCTGGTGATTGTTCCATTTCCCCCAACCCTCTCCCCATTCTCCACCATCCCCCTCCCCCCCCCCACACAACCCTCCGCCCACCCCAGCCCCCTCCATAATAAATTTAAAAAGCCAAACCGCTCAGATAGTTTACTCGTGTATCAAAACGGGTTTGCCCAGCAAAGTTGCAAGCGAAGGGATAATGTATAGTCCAACGCAGCTGTGAATTAGCTTGATGGAGATGTATTTGTTCGATTAAATCTGTTGATTTGTTCTGTGTGTGTGTGTGTGTGGTTGGGGGGGGGAAGGGAGGAAGGTGGTGGGGGGGGATGTTAGGAGAGATAACATAAGATGTGAGTGGCTTTCGGATTACAGTGTGGGAGGGGGGCGAGGGGGAAAGGGGATACAGGGATATGACATCTTCTGCTTCTAACGTGGTTAGGAAAGTCTTTCAGATACCTCGCCATGCTCTCCCAGCAAAACAGCCAGCTGGGGAGCTGCTTCCGAGAGCTGTGAGAGTGTAGTTGATGACAGACACGAGGCTAGTTGCGTTTGTTCTTGGTCTTCGACAAGAAGGGACTGCGTTGAAATTTTTTTTTTACGTCTTGTCACTGTTTCATATTTCCACACCCATTGTCCATGAGATTACTAGCCTGCTGAGATGTGTGTTTCGTGTGTGTGCAAACATGTCCCTTGACTGTGTATGTGTGTGTGACTGAGCGAGAGATACTGTCTGTTTGTCTACTTGTGTCTGTGTCTGTGTGTGTGTGTGTGTGATTGACTAGGTCTCTTGACAAGCGTCTGTCTGTGTCGTAAGTCTGTCAGTTTACCTGTGCGCATGCGTGTGTGTCACTGTCTGTGTGAGGGTGTCTGGGTGTGCGTATATGTGTGCGCGCGTGTGTGACTGGCCAAAAAATATAAGGCAACACAGAATCGCGGAAAATGGCTTTCACTTGAAAGCCACTTTCGCAGAGGTTTTGATGCTCATCTTGTTCTGTTCCTCACTTTATCCCTCCCCCCCCCCCCCCCCCCTCTCGTTTCTCCTCCCCATTCTCCCCCCCCCCCCCCCCCCCCCCACCGCCTCTCAGAGTGAGTGATACTCTCAGCCTTTTAATTCGCTTTAATTCCTTTTTTTAAAAAAGAGAGAGAAAAAACACAACAGATTTGCTGAGTCTCAGGAATGTGTTGTGACTGGCATCTCTTTGGCTTCTCAGGTGAAGTGCAAAGACCCTACCCCCGCCCCCCTGCCCTCCCCCCACACACACATATACACGTATCGGTTTTAAAAAACAGTGCAAAAATCCAGCATTAATGTTCTTATTTTGAGTTGTCCGTCTTTCTCCCCTTTCCCCTCCCACGAGAGAAGGCTTCTTTATTTGGTGGTTGGGGGAAAAAATGAGATCGTAGTGCATATGTTTTACTGGTAACATGTATTACTTTGTACAGAGTTAGTTGGATTTTGCCACTCGCTATCTTACCTTATCTATCGCAGGTTCTGCGCAAAGTAGTTTTTTTTCGTTTAGCTATTATTCTTCAAAAAAAGAGATTTGGGAAAGAAAAAAAATGTGATTGCAAGACTTGAGTCCGGACGGAAAAAAATACTCGTGAACGGTTTCACTCTTGGCAATTTGCGTTGCGTTCGCAACAGAATTCGGTCCGGAAGTTTGACCGACGAGTAAAATGTCGAGTGGTTCAAATTTGCCAATGGATTATACGTCAATTGCACGCAGCCAAACTCCCAAAGGGAGGGGGTGTGGGGGAGAGAGAGCTCAGTGGTGAGTTATCCAGAGTGGTGAGTTAAGCATATCTGCAAGTACAGTGAGAAATGCGGCCGGGACGTTGACTAAAAGCCGTGACTTTTTAAGTTGCTGGGGAATCCCGAGTTTGAGCAAATCCCTCGTATTTCCGACCGAAGCTGCAACGTTGATTTTCGTCGCCGCGGGGTTAACGGTGGTAGTCAATCCCACCCTCGCGTTTGATACCAGCGCCCGGTCGGCTTGTCACCCGAGAGAGAGAGAGAGAGAGAGAGAGAGACGTCTCGTAAAAGCGCCTCACCGTATAAGTGAATCGAGACTTGTGTGTCTTGCGGGCGAAATTAAGAACCGTGTCTAAGAGTTGGCAATGGTCTGAGAATGCTCTAGGAACGCTCAAACAAACGACTCTTAAAAAATGACTCCACGTCACCTCCCCCCCCCACCCCCCATCCCTGTCCCCGTGTCCCCCCCGTCACCCCCCCGTCCCCCGACTGTCCCCGTCGTCCGTCCCCCCGTCACCCCCACCACCGGAAATAAGATTCTCGCTGTGTTGAAATGCCCTATGGTTCCATCTTTAGGCAACTAAAAGCTGTTTTGCTTCGGTCATTTTCTTTCTTTCTGGTGTACATGGGCAATGTTGTGTATTAACTAGAAGTCATATGTTCCCCCACGCACATTTTTTTTGTATGAGTTCATGTAATGCCATTTTTACAGGAAGAGAAAACAAAAATACTGAAGCGTTCTTGTCTTCTTAATAAAAAGTTAAATGTGCCGCGTGCGTCTGAATTGATTTCGAAGCCGTTTCGAAAGGAATGGCAGAGATGATCGGAGTTGCTTTCTCGAACCGACGGGGTTGGGTTCAATCGGGCGGTAGCCAGCCTGGCTCAGTCCATAGCTACGTACTCTCTCTCCCGATCCCCCCCCCCCCCCCCCCCCCCCCCCCACACCCCACATGGCTGATGCTCTGATGCTGTGTGCTGGGGAGCAGGGAGTGAGGGGCAGGATGGAGACAGGGGGAGAGGTAGGGGGGGGCGTTGTAAGGAGAGGGAACAGTGGGTGGGGTGGGGGGAGGGGGCGCTACATTGTTGGGAGACGTGTTGGCGTTATTGACGTTCTTTCGTCAATAACGCCAACATTTTTTGTCAAACATTTTTTGTTGTCTAGTTTGTTTTAAAAAAACAAGCTTATTCCGGGGCAATAAACAATGAGTTTAAAACCTCTTTCAACACAGTGTGAAGCGGTGGGGTGCGAGACCTTCCACTCAGCGCAATTGCAGTCTCCGTGTCTGGTGCGGCTGCAAACGGCCATTAGCATCCGCTGGAGGGGAAAATTGATCAGCAAATTGGTGTTGCGGCCGCAAAACTGGATTTGGAAAGCGGGCGCAAATCCTGTCGGCTTGACGCGAGGCGAGCGGGTTTTGCGAGCGATCCCTTCAACGAGAGAAAGGGAAAGCCGGTCGGCCGCCCGCCATCGCTTTGGTTCCACTAATCGCGCTGTCTTCCCCCCCCCCCCCCGCTATCCCTGTGACTCTGATCGCTCTCCCGCTTCGCTCGGCCCGTCCCCCGTGGGAGTTTCCACCGTTTCCCGTTTGATCGTTGGGAATTCGCTCCGGCGAATCGGACTCGCTTTCTCCGTCAAAGTGAAGGCTCGCCGGGGTTTAGACCCAGTTCGGCAACAACGACAACACAACGGCTACATTGGCACAGCGCGTTTCATGTCGTGAGGACGTCCCCAAGGTGCTAAAGACATTCCCACGAGGGGGAGAAAGGTAAATACACATTCAATTTATCCACCATCACTCTCCACGCTTCCCATCGGTTGGTAATCCCAAGTTCAACAGACCACAAATATCCCCTCTGGTATAATAATAATAATAATAATAACAGCAAAGATCCTTGCGTTTGTCAGCGTCAACCATAAAAGCGTGTGACTCCTGTTATTTGGCGGCTGTGGGGGGCAATTGTCTAGGAACAGTGAGAGAGAAATTCCCTTCTCTTTTCCAATGGGATCTTTGATGTCCACCTAAACAGGTGGCAGGAGGGTAGGGAACGGCGATATATCGGTATATCGCTAAAACCCGATATGATTTTCATATCGATATGCCGATATAGACCTTTAAATATATCGATATATCGAAAAACTATATATCGAGGTAAAAAATCGGGATGCGAGCACAATCAACTACAAGACCCAAAATGCTCATCTCTATACACAATGCACAGACCGAGGTGCAAAGCCGCCATCTTGTATTCATAGTCCTCGAATACAATATACAGGTATGCAAGGGGTGGGGGGAGAGAGACGGCTGTGGGGGAGGAGGAGAGGGGGAGAGAGCTGGCTGGGGGAAGGGGGAGATAGACGGCTGGGGGAGGAGAGGGGAGAGAGACGGCTGGGGGGGGGAGAGGGGGAGAGAGACGGCTGTGGGGGAGAGGGGGAGAGAGATCATCTCGCAAGGGAGAGAACCTGGGACGAAAGCTTCGGCAAGTTTCTTTATTCCACGCGTCTCTGTTGAACCAGGAATAAGTAGGACAAACCTGCTTGTTCCTCAATTGTCAGATCAGTGATAACCCCCTTCCGATAAAATAAACGAACACACAATAGCGATGATAATTTGGTCGATCAAACCGTGACTGGGACGCAGCTGCTTTTCAACCACAAAGTGTACATCCAGTCAATTTACAGTACTTTGCAAGTGTAAAAATTCGGTGGAGACAGATTCCATGGCAAGTTTCAAAAGAGAATTGTATGGGTGTCTGCGAAGGACAAATTTACAAGGCTATGGCAACACAGCGAGACCCGCTTCCGAATTCTGTCTTGTAATATACGATGGTTCTATTCTATAAATCCGATAAGCGCTTTGAGACCCGTCAATGAGATTTGATAATGCGCTATATTAAATGTAAGGATTATTATTCCTATTAAATCCTGCAAAGAGCTTTGAGACATCCTCCCAAAGTGAATTGTCGCTGTTTCAGACGCGTGGTTACTTGTTTATTTCGGCTTGGCTGGTGTACCCACAGCTTGTCTTGTTCCCGTTTAAAAAATATCATTGGCAGTCCAAATTAAACAGATATATACACTGTGTACGGTGTATATAAATCGAATTCAAGATCCTCGTCCTCACTTTCACGGCCATTCTCGGCCTGTAAATTTGTTTTACACTATAGTCATTGCAGTTGATATCGCGCTTTTCACGTCTTATCGACGTCTCAAAGCGCTTCACAGAATGTACTGTAAAATGAAGTGACTGTATATTTGTGGGCGAAACGCGGCAGCCGACTGCACACAATGACCAATTTTATTATTGTGTTTTATTTTTAGGTGGATTATTATCAGGCGCGCGTGTGTGTGTGTGTGTGTGTGTGTGTGTGTGTGTGTAGTAAGGAAACTTGGCCAAGGTTTTCGCTCTGATCTGCCTGGATTTGAACACGGGTCTCACGTTTGCAAGGCGAGCGCTGCTGAATCCTGAGCTACAGGAGCTCTACAGTGAAGGGCTTTGGGATTTTGCAATGATGTGATAAGGTGTTATATCAAAAGGAGGGATTATTATTCCTAATACCATCTCCCATAAGTTTTGCTTTAATATATCACCCGCTATGAATATCCCCCAAAGAATTTTCAGATCCCTTAATATCCTTTGCAATCTGGCTGTCCAATTTTAAGCACGGATTACTTTTCCTGAAGCTTTTTTTTTCCCCCAAAAGAAAACGCTCGTCTTTAAACAAGTTTCCAAATCATCTCCTTTCCACGTATCCCTAAATCCTTCCAAGTGCTTCCATTAATCTCCTTATTTTTGATTTTAACTGCTAATTACGCTGCTAATAGTATTTGCTTCTGCCCCATGGAATACCTGTTGAGAGAAGTACAATTTCTTTCTCTCGTATTCCGAAAGGGATCGTCAACCCCGGAAAGCGCTCCCATCAATTTACTAACATCGTTGGTTTCCTACTTTCTGCCGGACAAGGAGAGGGCAGGTGGAGTAAATAATATCATAAATAATCCGTGGATTTGATAGAGCGCTTTTCAACGTCAAATTGACTGTATATTTGCACAGCAGCGTCCCCACAAACTAGATTGAAATGACCAATTTTTATTTTTATAATCATTTTTATTATGACCGATTTTTTTTGGGGGGGATGGATTGTTATTAGGCGCGTGTGTGCGTGTGTGTGTGGTGTGTATGTGTGTGTGTGTGTGTGTGTGGTGTGTATGTGTGTGTGTGTGTGGTGTGTGTGTGTGTGTGTGTGTGTGGAGTGAGGAAACTTGCCCACGGTTTCGCCCTGACCTGCCTGGATTCGAACACGGTTCGAGCGAGGAAGGGGAAGAGGGAGAGAAGCGGCGATGATGACATCGAGGAACATAAAACGCTGCCTCTCGACGTGTTGTCTGGTCTCTATGGCAACACAAGCCCCAATTCTCACCACTTGGGCTGAGTCAAGTGGGTCTGTAGCAATTTATACTTGAATAAATTGATTCGGTGATTGTATGTGTGATTGTGTCTGTATGTGTGAGTGAGTACAGTATATGTGTGTATGAGTGTGTAAGCGTGTGTGATTTTATGTGCGTGTGTATATGTGAATGTGTGTGTGTGTGTGAGTATGTGTGTGTGTGTGCGCGCGTGTGTGGATGAAAGGAATGAACAGCTGTGTCCTTCTGAAAATTCAAGGATTAAAGAACATTTAATGAAACACCTCTTTGACCTTCCGCACCCGCCCTTGGCTCTCATCCCCACCTCAGGAACCCTGTCTGGCCTGTCAAACGTGGGACATCCTCCCGATGTCAAAGGCAACATTTAAATATAATATTGTAATATTTATATTTCCAGTCTTTCCGACTTAGTCCCAGTATTTGGTTGTCTGAAACTCTACCCTTGTGAAAGTTGGTATATAAATACTGTTGAAACTAACAGTTCCTGTATCTCAGTGGCTCGCCTTACTCGCTGGCGTGAGATCCTCTGTGTTCGAATCCAGGCAGATCAGGGCGAAAGCTTGAGCAAGTTTCCTTACTCCACACACACACACACACACACGCACGGCTAATAATAATCCGTCCAAAGAAAACACAGTAATAAAAATTGGTCATTTCAACCCACGACTGTTTGCGCAATTGGCTGCTGCGTTTCGCCCGCAAATATACAGTCAATTCACTTTACAGTGTACTCCTTTGAAGCGCTTTCATTCGTCGATAAGATGTGAAAAGCGCTATATCAAATGCAAGGATTATTATTATTCATTATTAGCCGCTGTTGTCCTGTGGTGTTGCTAATAACTAACTTCACCCAACCTCCAGCCAACCCCCCAACCCCCCCCCCACCCCTCCGCAACCCACCCCCACCCTCACTGGCGTCTGTGAGTCTTGTCAGAGTGGCCTTTGAAGAGATGCCAGGCAAACGTGAATAGCAAAGCATCCAGGTCTCTTTTGAAGTGTGATGGAAGACTGAACACTCGAGCTATCAAAGGGTAGAGAGATACATTCTGCCTGGCTGATCTTGAATACATCAGCGCTCAGATTGTTTCTCTCGCGTTACACAGTGCCAGGTTTACAAATCCTTTCATCCACCACCCCCCCCACCCCCACCCCCCCCCCCTCTCCACCCGCCCCTCCTCCTCCCCCCCCCACCCACCCCACCCACACACACCCACCCATCGCATCGTGCACTTGTGTACGAAGATGAAAGCCTCAAGACACCTCCTCGCAGTTTGCTAATGTTTCGCCGCGAGAGTCCCCGTGATTTTTACAGTAAATCAACGTGGAATTTTCGCCAGTGATCTGCGATGCCTCGTGCTTCACGCTCAGTAAACCAAGGCTATTAAATGGCGCTATATATCATCCTCCCCTCCGCCACCGAATTGCGCCGGAGAGAGAGAGAGAGAGAGAGACAAAGTTGGAAATTGGCCACTCGCATCCCAATCAACGCGTCGTACAACGCCCCTCAATATCGCAACTTTCCTGCCACTTGCAATCTCTCAACCGCAGCAATGTTGCTCTCACCTCCTGCCTGAGCCTCCGCGGAAAGTCCCAACTCAGGGGCTTGAATCCACACACGGGTAGATACTTAAGAAAAGGACGTTGGTTTTAATGTCTCATCCGAAGGGCGGCATCTCGGAGACACTGCCGTGCATGTGGGGGGCACACTATACAAGTGCAAGTTGTTGTTGTTGTTGAGTGTCGCACACCCCGAACACCGCACTGAAGTGTCGGCTTGAATTCAGACTCGGGGCCGAACACACGGCCTGTAGTGTAACGATTTAAGAGTGCGCGCCTCGCAAACCGTAGGCAAGTTTCCTTGTTCCGCACGCCTAATAATAATCACTCCGTAAAAGAAACGATAATAAAAAAAAAATTGGTCACTTCAATCCACGACTGTTCGTGGGTCAATGCCGTGCGCAATTGGCTGCCGCGTTTCGCCCACAAATATACCTGCAAATCACTTGCAGCGACGTTAAAAACGCCTCTGGTGAATAATCCTTCGACAAACTGGTCACGCGATCCATGACTGTTTGTGGGACGCCGCTGTGCGGAATTTGCATATTTCGCCTGCAAATTACGCAGACAATCCGCATTGCAATACATTGCAATGACGTTCTTGGAGATGGCTCAGCAACATGATCGGATGCTATGTGTCAGACGCAAGGATTCTCTTCTTATCATTACGATTGTAATTCAGTCAGTAAAATCACGTCTGATTATAACCGTAAAATACTGTTTGGCAATACTGTTAGCTCGGAGGATATTTGCATTGTAAGCTCAGTGTCAGAAACTAGACGTCACTCCCACTATTAAATAATTAAGTCAGGCGAGTAATGATACAGCTTTATGCTTATTTACATTGAGCAATCAATTGCAGAAAGGCTTTAGTGCTGATATTTGCAGGGTATTCAAGTTGACGGCAAAATTAAAGTCTGTTAGGTTCGAAATATCTTGTTTTCTGCGGATTTCCGTGTATGCATTTGCACAACTAACACGACAGACAAATGAATAATGTAGCTTTATGCATAATTAACATTGTCTAGCGCACAGAATAAAGGATTCGACAAAGGCTTTTATTAAATAGCTATTTCCCCCAGGGATTCGAAGCGTCTTAAGCACCGTATAGGTTTTTCCCTAAATTACAACCACCCACAGAATTGGGCTCAGAGCAAGTAAAATATCAGGGTAAATTAGAAACAAACGCATTATTAAGGTTCGACAGTTTTGTTCTCTGTCATCTCTCCCGCAAATCGACACGATTTCTTGCAGACGGTAACACATTCTCCACGGCAGGAATTCCTTCCCTCAATCAGCCCGGTTCAGCTGTGGTATTCTCTAACAAGAATAATAATAATAATAATCCTTGCATTTGATAAGACGCTTTTCACGTCTTATCGACGCCTTATCGACGCTTTCCAGAATTTACTGTTGTGGTGGTGGAAGATTTGGAGAGTCCGGGAATCGTAGCAAAGGCAAGCTTGGGACACAGTGAAAGCGTAACATTCAGGCTGGGCTACGCTAACAAGCCCAGGTGTTAGTTAATAAGCAAAGGCATTAGTCCTCACTTGGCTGAGAGCTGGACGGTTCGTTCAAATGGTTTTAATAATCAGGCCTTCGTTGTGGCAATTTCCAATTAGAACATTGCTACCCATCCCCACAGCCGACAACATCTCTCTGAGCCTTCCAAGGGCTGGTCTGATTCAGGCTGGTGACAGCGCGAGGGGAAAGATTGCGGTCTCGTGTTAGATGTTTGGCATTTCCATTCTCCCTTCCCCGCACCCCCCTCCTCCTCCGCATCCTCTGCGCGCCTCCCCCCCCCCCCCCCCCCCACCCACGCCCCCCCCCCCCCACTCCCACCCCCTCCCTGTGTTAGCAGAACCTGTCGGGCTCCAGCACTGGCCAATTAAACCCAGCGTGTCACTGGGCTCGACGGTTGCAGTTCCAATTCCCACAGCGCTTCCCCCAGAAAGTGATCTTCGCGCTATCCGTACCGAAAGGCTCCCATTGAAGAGACAGCTGGGGGGGGGGGGGAGTCAGAGTGTCGACTAGTGGAACAAGCAGCAATTTTATTCCTACTTTGAAGCCATTTGGTGGACGTTGACAGGTAATTACTCGAAGCTCTTTCTCTGGACTAACGGCGGAGCGCTGGTCTTTTCCGTGGCTTGATAATTCCCGGCCATAATTGCGCACCTTACTCCTTAATAATCGCTCCGTTTGATAGACTGCCTGTAATGTTAACAAGTGCTTTAACGAGATATTTCTGTATGACTGCGTGTGTGTGTGTTTTTTTGTGGGCAGGTCGATTTGACACAGCAGGTCCCAACCAGCCACTGATAAGTGAGCGATTCATTTATCCGGGCTGCAGTCATCAGACACCGGTCTCTGGTTGATATCCTGGGGGTTTCAAAACGCAACCTATTGACCCGTTATTGGGAAGGAAAGTTCCTCTGCCGTGCGCATTAGCCGCCGAGTTTCGCCCACCGAACGCAAAGTGAATCCAGACAGGTCAGGGCGAAACCTTGGGCACACGTTTCCTTACTTCACGCGCACACACACACACATGTGCCTAATAATAATCTGTCCAAAAAAAGGAAAACAATAATATTGGTCATTTCAACCCACGACAGTTTGTGGGGGGACGCTGCTGTGCGCAATTGGCTGCCGCGTTTCACCCACAAATATACAGTCAATTCACTTTACAGACTATTCTGTGAAGCGCTTTGAGATGTCCAGAAGATGTGAAAAGCGCTATATCAAATGCAAGATGATTATTATTATCATCAAATTCCGCTGCCGTTCAGATTGATTAAAATATTTTACCTAATTCAGAATTTTATGAAATGCTGTAGGAATATAGGAAATCTAGACCCAGGTGGAATTTCACCCAAATCAGCGCTTGGCCTATAATTATTATTATTAATAATACATACACTTGTATTTTGTTTGCTCTCCACAATTACCTCGAAATAATCTGCAGGCGTTTGTTTTTTTTCCTGGGGTAAAGCAGCACATATTATCAGAGGCGGAAAAAATCAATTTGGCTTTAATTGCGTTTAATAAATACATGATCTGCTTGTCTCGGTGAGTAATGTATGTAATATTTAAAACCAAATTGAGTGATGCGCAATTGGGGATTCGTGACACATATTGTTTTCAATTACAAAAGGCGCTGCCGAGCAGTAATTCCTATTTTAACGCAGAAGGAGTGTTATTGGCATTTTTCAGTGGGGGGCATCCATTGGTGCCAAAAGTATCGACAATATTAAGGGGGACCGTGGACGAAAACGTTTCTGGTCCGCGCCCCGCTCGCGCCCCTTTCATTCGAAGCGATCGCCTCAACGCAAGTAGCCCACGTCAATGTGACACACTTGACGTCCAGAGTGCGAATCCATTGCCCCTTCAGTCCGAGGAGGATTGGACAAACCTCGCAAATGATAACCAGCTGGTGCAGCCTAAAACAAGGCTTTAACGAACTTAAAATCAAAGCAGAGTTAGAATTATAAGAATACTACTAATAATAATCCTTGCATTTGATATGGGGCTTTTCACAGCTTATCGACGTCTCAAAGTGCTTCACGGAATACAATGTAAAGTGAAGTGACTGTATATTTGCGGGAGAAACGCCGGCAGCTGATTGCGCACAGCAGCGTTCCCCCCACAAACAGTCGTGGATTGAAACGACCAATTTTATTATTGTTTTTTTGAGGGATTATTATTAGCTGTGTGTGTGTGTGGAGGAACGAAACTTGCCCAAGGTTTGGCCTTGACCTGCCTGGATTCGAAACACAGGTCTCACACTTGTAAGGCGAGCGCTCTAACCGCTGAGCTACAGAAGCTCCACCTAGGAGTAAGTAGGAAAGGACTGGAGTCGACTGGCGGCTTTCCAGAGGTAATAATATCACACCCAAAAGTGTGGTCACACCCAAAAGTGTAGTCCAGGACTGTTGGGTAATTAGCTGCCAAGTTTTGATCACAAAATATACAGTCAATCCACTTTACAATATATTATTTGAGCTGTCGCAATGACATGATCATTATATTAAGTGCAAGGATTATTATTAAGGATTCTTATTATTATTATATTGTGGTACATCACGTCATCGGGACGTCTCAAAGCATTTTACTGTGAAGCGTACTTGGCAGTGAGTTCGTGAAACCATCGAGGCGGAAATTCAGAGACTAGTTTGGTGTTCAAAACACCATTAATTTCGACCCTCCGTCCTTCTCAGACCTTTTAAGATCTGTATAGTGTTTGAATATATTTAATCTGTCTAAATACTGCTGCAGATCAAAATGGTGAGCGCTGTAAATGGCCCACCAAATTTAAACATGTGTAATTATGCAATTAGCTGTCGGGTTAATTACACAATTGGAAACCCCCCCATTGATTTCGCTCTGAAATCACCATTCCTGGTGGTCAATTGATTCACTGATGGTCGTTGCTGGAGAGGGCTGAGTTTGTTGGCTGTCTGTCCGAGCGCCCAACATTGACTCACCTTTGAGCTCGGGAGGACATTCCCCAAAGGATCTGGACAGTCCGGAGATTTGGATTGTCTCTGGGCTGGGAGTTGGAATCAGGAGGGGGTAGAGGTCAAGGAGGGTGGGGGTTAGGAGGGTGAACGAAGGCACGGACGAAGAGGAGGGTCTTGAGATGAGCCTTTCCCACCAAAATTCTTGAAGTCCATCTCACAGTCCCTTCGCCTCACTGCCTCCCCTGCCTCCTTCAAGGCCGGTCTCAAGAATCTTCCTTTTCGATCGTGCCTTCTGCCGTTATTATATATTAATAATATTAATATTATGTATTAATTAATAACAAATCCTTCTTGAGATAGTTACTGTTCAATTTGTGTTTGTGTCCGTCCGTCTGTTCCC
Source organism: Hydrolagus colliei (assembly GCA_035084275.1). Lineage (NCBI taxonomy): Eukaryota > Metazoa > Chordata > Chondrichthyes > Chimaeriformes > Chimaeridae > Hydrolagus > Hydrolagus colliei. The sequence goes on along the minus strand of CM068770.1, from coordinate 1,407,981 downwards.
ACCCGCCCCCAGGCAGTTCTGCCGACGCTTTCCATCTCTCAGTTCCTTTGTACCTCTGCCGTTTTCCGATCCCGTGTTTCTTTCTGACACGGATAATTAACGACTCTTAAAGGAAGGGTATTCGAGGTCAGGGCAATGGACTCATTTAAGAAAAAGTTCCTCCCTCTGATGGGTGCGCTGGTGGGACAAGAATGGCCTTCTTCAACTAAATGCGCGCAGTCACTACACTTTACAGTTTGTCCTGTGAAACACTTTTGGGACGTCACTCTGATGCGTAAGGCTTGGAATATACCGAAAGGTATGTACTGAGCGTATATTTTGTGGGCGAGACGCGGCAGCCAATTGCGCACAAGAGCGTCTCACAAACAGACTTGGATTGTGGGGCCATTCCTGCCGTGCGTGAACAGAGTGGAGTAAGGAAACTTGCTCCAATGTTTGGTCCGGCAAGGAATCGAACCCGGGTCCTCTTGCTTGCGAGGCGAGTGCGCTAACCACCACACCACGGGACTCCAAAATGGAGGGTTTATTCAGGTTGCAACCTGAAATGCTGGCTTGTCAGATTGGAGGGTGAGCTGGAGGGACTTGAACCCACGACCTGACAAACAGGGCCTAAGTTGGAGCCCTGAAGTGGGCTTCTCTTCCTTGGAAGCCTCTCCCCATTGACAGCGCGATCAATGCGCATCGCTGGCTTGTCTCGTAGCTGCCTCTGTAAACAGAGTATGTGCTGAAAGGGAAGATAAGTTCCCCCGCGGGAGCCATTCTGTACTGCAACACTCATACAGCAAACTGATTGCTCTCGTACAACAGAGGCTAGCGATCAGATCCAACCCTGTGTTCAAAACACAGGCTGTGTTCGCTTGTGTTCCCAGGAGGGAATCTTACAACTTTACATTGCCTTCAGATACACAGTCACTACACCTGGCACTAATAACCTATAAAAACGCTTGGAGACTTGGCCACGCGATGTGCCATGAAAGGCATAGAGGATATACTGTACAGTGAATCGGCAGTGTATTCATAATAATCATCCCCGCATTTGTTCTAGCGCTTTTCACGTCTTCCAGACGTCTCAAAGCGTTTCACAGAATGTAACGTAAAGTGAACTGGCTGTGTATATGTGGGCGAAGCGCGGCAGCCGATTGCGCACAGCAGCGTTCCCCCACAGACAGGCGTTGAATGACAAACGTATTGTTTTTCTGTCGAGGGATTATGATCAGGCGTGTGGAGTATGGAAACTTGCCCTGCCTGGAATCGAACCCGGGTCTCTCGTGGCTCGCAAGGCGAGTGTGCTCTAACCTCTGAGCTACAGGACTTCACACTTTATAAATTTAGTAACAACGGCCCCCCCACCCCCACCTCCACCCCCACCCTCCCCCCCCCGCACAAAAACAAGATGGGGTCTCTCAATGCAAAGTATTTTACAGACGCAGGTTCCGTTCCAGAGAGGATTAGAGACTTCATCTGGGAATGGAAAAGTGCGGGTCTCTCTCACGTTTCAATAAATAACGCTCGGAGAACAACAGCTGGCGTTTCTCTCTCGATGGCTCTGTTAAACCAGCCGAGTACGAAGCTTTGTCGTGTTCAGTCGCTCGTGAACGGCAACGCGGGCAACAGGCCTGTTCACGGAGGCTGAGCGCGGCGAGAGATTAATATCAGAATTAATGGCAACCGTTCGGTCGCGCGACCCAGGTGGGGACGCCGGCCGCTGCGAAATCGGCCTCCGCCGCTCGCCGCCCCCGCGGAATACACGGTCGCTGGACCCCCCCCCCCCCCCCCCCCCCCACCGCGGTGCGTTGCGCGAGACGTCTCGAACACGTGTTGCCAGGCGCTGTGTAGAAGGCGATGATCGTTTTCCCTTCTGCGGGACCGAGGGGAAAATACCGGGACTCTCTCTCTCTCTCTCTCTCTCTCTCTCTCTCTCTCTCTCTCTCTCTCTTCGAAGCGCTTCAACCTTCGCCGACTCGCGCTCGATGCGCCTTCGATGGCGCCGTTGGATTCGGAGCGAAACCCAACGTCGAAGAGGCAGACGTCCTACTGTCTCTCCGAGCCGACGGTTAAACGAAGCCGTCCAACATCTGCGTTCAGGAACGATTAGAATGAAACACGTGAGTGAGCGCTGTGGTGGCTGGAGACTTAACTGGACTTACACGAGGCAATAACACTGTACAGCGTCAGTCTCCGACCCTGTCAGAGGAGACACGCGTAGGAATTAGAGGAGGGTCAATATGTACCTCGGGCAACTTGGGCTCCGTGAATCACCGAGTGCTTTGAGCGTATTTCGTCCCGGCTCTGGACGTGCTAGGCTTCCTATCTTTGTACGAGTCATTCGGCGAGCTGATCATCTCTCCCCCTCTTTAGCGGCGATAAAATATGATTGGCTCCGAAGACTCTCGCCCGCATCTTTCTACACGAGTGCGCCGTCGGTCAAACTCCCCACGCTGTAAGTAATAATAATAATAATAATCCTTGCGTTTGACGCAGCGTCTCTCGTCAAGGCCGCTGTCTCGTCGCGTCGCTGAGACGCCTCGAAGCGCTCGACACCGATAGGCAGCCCCGGCGACATGGATCGAGCGACCGCGGCGCGGAGAACGCCGCAAAGATTTACCGTTGAAATAACTGCGGGAGAATCTCATCTCAGGGTTCAGATCATATTCATAAATCAATTCGGATACATTCTCTGTGACTCCCGACAATTGGATTTCCGGCTTCCAATTCTCCTCCGCGGCAGCTATTATTCTCGACGTAATAATAACATGAAAACTATTATTCACTTTGGTTCTGCTTGGATACACTTACACCTGCAGTTGTGCCGAAATATAATTCAGATCATCCTTTATGTCTGTAACCCAGAAAAATCCTACACAACAAAACATTCAAGTTGTGCTCGTGTTGAGGAACAATGGGCTGAATGGCAATGGATTTCTGTGTGTGCTTTACATAGAGATTGAATAGCCGTACACTGTAGCATGTTGGTTAAAGATAACAATAGTAATCCTTGCATTAGGTGGAGCTCCTGTAGCTCAGTGGGTTCGAGCGCTCGCCTTACAAGCGTGAGACCAGTGTTCCGAATCCAGGCAGGTCAGGGCCAAAACCTTGGGCAAGTTTTCCTTACTCCACACACACCCGCACACACACACACACACACACACACACACACACACACAATAATAATCCCTCAAAAAAAAACCAACGGTACAATCGGTCATTTCAATCCACGGCTGTTTGTGGGAAGACGCCGCTGTGCGCAATTGGCCGCCACGTTTCGCCCACAAGCAAACAGTCGATTCGCTTGACGGTATATTCCACGAGACGTCTAGAAGACGTGAAAAGCGCGACATCAAACGTAGGGATTATTCTTATCAGCGGCTTCAGCGCCTGATCGCGTCGTCGCGACTGTCTCAAAGCCGTTCGCGGGATACACAGAGAGCGATAATCCATTCAACAAAACAAATAAGTGATCAAATCGGTCACTCAATCCATGACCGTTCGTGGGACACCGCAGTGTGCAATTGGCTTGTCAGTGTACTCCGCAAAGCGCTTTGAGAGGTCTCCGCAGCGCGATAAAGGGGCTATATATCACCCGGGTGCGTTATTATTATATGGTACGATTGCTGACGTTCTCGGGCTGATTATTTTTATTTGACCTTCTTCCCGCATTCCTCATCTATCATCTGGGTGCCCGTGGGACCTGTAATTCAGACTGTGTCGACGAGGCTAAGATCAGCGCGCGATTCAACGCGGAGACACGTTGAAAGACAAAAACACACTGTACGTATAACGTCCTTGCTTTTCGTCTGGGCTTCTAGCACCAGACAGTGAGGGTCTGAACTGTTACTCCAACCGGACGCATCATGCAGAGTACCCGAACTTTAAAAAAATTACTGAAGCAAATATCCCCCCCCCCACCCCCCACCACCCACCCTGCAATTATTTCATATGGTACCTGTGTTCGAATCCAGGCAGATCAGGGCGAAACCTTGGGCAAGTTTCCTTACTCCACACATATACACACACGTTCAACACCCCTGATAATAATCCCTCCAAATAAAATCACAATAGTAAAATTTTGAACCCACGATTGTTTTGTGTGGGGGGGGGGGGGGGGACGCTGCCGTGCGCAATTGGCTGCCGCGTTTCGCCCACAAATACACAGTCGATTCACTTTACAGTATATTCTGTGGAGCGCTTTGGGACGCCGATAAGATGTGAAAAGCGCCCTATCAAATGCAAGGATTATTATTATTATTAATATTCTATTATGACTGCCCCAACCAGCCCTGTCTCATCATCTATGGTTGCGAATTGTGTGACATTTTATAAAGCCAGATGACACACTCAGTGCGTGATTCCCCGTGCCATCTGAGGAAATCAAAGCAACGAGCGGAAAAGATAAAGGGCAGAATAAAAGCCTATGGGGGTGTGTGTGTGTTGGGGGGGGTGGAGGGGTGAGAGCTTTGATCTCTCTCTCTCTCTCTCTCTCTCTCTCACTCACTTTCTTTCTCTCTCTCTCTCTCTCTCTCTCTCCTTCTTTCTCTCCGTTGCTAAGCAAAGTGATCTCGGAATGAAGTGATGTGATCTAATCCGGCTGGCAGGTCACAGTGTTCCTTGGTTTAAATGGCGTCTGTGAACCGTTGGCTTGCACAGGTATATACACAGGTATGTTTCCCCCTTGACCTTCACCAAATAAAAACTCTTGTCTGTTGAAAACCACAGTCATTTCCACTTGACAGTACATCCTGTAATGCACTTTGAAACATCCCAACCAGGTGATAAGTCGCTGTGTCAAATGCAAGGAGTATTATTATATTACTATACTCTTATTATGTATTATTAGCTGATTGCTTAAGGGGTTTTCAGTGACAGTCAGACTAACAACGCTGCCACTTTATGTATGAACGGCTGTTATTTTTCTTAAAGAAAAGGCAAAATACCGTACTGTACTGTATTGCTTAAAATCTTATTATTATTATTATTAAAATGCGGAGAGGAAAGGTCGATAAACTCTCGTCAGAACAATATAGTTCATCCACAAAAAGCGCAGACGTTACATATATCAGTGATTACTGAGGAGATATTTCAATGTGATAAGGAGTGTGATATAAATGTATATCAGGTGCGAATATTACTATAATTTCATTGCTTCCGAAATGATATATTTTCCTTCTGTTTTGGGTGGGATCCAATTTGTCTTGTTACCTCGGAGTTTCTTTTTTAACTGCTGAGCGTCTGAAGCATCGAGTGCGCTGAGGAGTGTTCGGGACAGCAACACAGGAAAAGAAATTGTCTCGATTTCGTTATTTTATACCGTAAAGTGACTGTGTATTTTGCGGGCGAAACGCGGCAGCGTCCCATAAACAGAGCGGATTTGAAGGGATTGTTAACCCCCAGAAAAGCAATCCGCCCATCAACTACAACCGGGTTCCTATTTACTTTGGTTACCCCTATTTATGGGTAACCAAAGGCGGGTGGACTTAAGGAAAGTTGCCCAATATTTCGCCCTGCCTGGGAATCGAACCCAGGTCCTCTCACTTGCGAGGTGGGTGCTCTAACCACCGAGCTACAGGACTCCACATTTCACATAGGAACATAGCAATAGGCTGGGCGAAGAAAAGACCAAGGTTCCATCTATTTCTCCTCCTATCATCCGGCAAGTCTCGTTCAATACATCAATAGACTTAGTATTAAACACATTCAGTCGATTTGTCTCTGCGCGCTTTGCTTAGTTTACTATTTAAGTCAAACCAACTTGACCAACCTTCAGGTCGGTTAGTCAACTTAATTAGTTAACTCACTATTTCCTAGTTATGGATTTTAAAAAAATAACATGCAATTGGCCCGCTAGAGTAAACACACGCTTGCTTTAATGGACACTGTTTCGCCCACACGTACACGAGTCGACTCACTTTACACAGTATATTCTGTGAAGCGCTTTGAGACGTCTAGAGGACGTGAAAAAGCGCGACGTCAAATGCAAGGATTGTTACTGGTCCTCTGTGCCACGAGACGCTTTGCGATGCCCTTGGAAGGACTTGACAGGCACGACATCAAAGGCGATAAGGAGATTATTACTTATTAAAATAATTATGTTGCTCCTATCACCGAATCAATGATTCCCAGTAAAATATTCACTGGCAGCATTCACTCATATTCACTCATGCTTCACACAGTACATTGGCAGCAGATATATTTTTGTTTGGATGTGCTTGGTACATTATTTACCCGCCTCTGGGCATCAACGCGTGAGGAAGTTTGAAGCCTGACAAGAGTTTACGCGTTGGAATAAAATCAAGTTGCAAATTGTTGGGTCGACGAGAGAGTTGCCGCATTCACGCACGTCCGTGCGTGCGATTAACGAGGCAGGCGAGCGACAAATCGGCCCGAGCGTGCTTCAGTCGGAGACGCGTCGCGGTAACAATGGGTAACGTTCCTTGCATTCGATAAGCGCCTCGTCGTGTCATCCTGACATCTCAACAACAGCAACAGCAACAACAACAAAATGGTTTGGAGTGACCGATGGGACCGTGGAAGAGGAGAGTCTCGAGGCGGGACTTTGAAGGAGGCTAGGGAGGGGGAGAGGGGGGAGGCGAGGCAGAGAGACAGCAGGATGGAGTTCCAGAGGTTGGGGGCAGAGTGTCTAAAGGCTCGCCCGCCAATGGTGGGGCGGGTGGATCGGGGCGACAAGTTACCCCCACACAAGACACCCGGTCATATCAACCCTACAGTAAAGTCTGTGAAGTGTTTTGAGGCGTCTCATCGACGCGATTAGGCGCTTACATCGAATGCAAACTATGGCCATAATAATAATAATAATCCTTGCGTTCGATATCGCGCCTCGTCAAACCTCCGTGGCGTCCCGAAGCGCTTCACGGGACGTACGGCCAAATCGACTGTACATTTTGCGGGAGAAACGCAGCAGCCAAATGCGTCACGGCCGTGTACACCACAAACCACAAGCAGTCGGGGATCGACGTCACCAAATTATTATTAACGTCGTGCCTACCCCCCCCCCAACACACACACACACACACACGCTCCATCGTTCGCTGACATTCGAGTGTACGAAGCGCGGAGTCCCATCGGACTCTCCCACTGGAACACAGGGGTGATGGGTCAGTCAGATGGCCTTTCAAATGCAAAGCCAGTCGTTTTTTTTTTCTTTGCCCCCCCCCCCCCACTCCCACGATCCCCCCCCCCCCCCCCAAGAGATATCTGTGGTGGTCGTTGCCTTCTGGAGGCCCGTCAACCCAATGTTAAAACGAATCTGTGAAAAGTGCACTGGCCTGTGGCCTTGAGTCTATGGAGATGTTACGAAAGTCTCGTAGCCTCCACTCAGCCGCGGTAAACTAATTCCGACAGCCGGCTGACCCCTTTATCTTAACCTCCTCCATCCACAAACCCTGGCTTGTTCTCTTAAGTTTTGGTTTCCGCAGTGATAGACGGACCGTAGACTATCGGTTACGCTTTGCAACCTTGGATCGCAATGCTGTGAAGCTGATTAATTTTGTTAACCCGTGAGTGGCTTTCGTCTCCCTTCGGCCGGAGAATAAGATGTTCTCACGACTTTCCGCCGTTAATTCTCCCCAGAAACCCTTCCGGAATCTTAAATATCATCTCTCGAGGGCATGAGGGGACTGCGGTGAAAGGCGGACGGACAGGATTGAAAGATGTTTTGAAGGTACTCACTCACTCGCTCGCTCGCTCACTCACTCACTCACTGACTCACTGACTCACTGACTCACTGACTCACTGACTCACTCACTCACTCACTCACTCACTCACTCACTCACTCACTCACTCACTCACTCACTCACTCACTCACTCACTCACTCACTCACTCACTCACTCACTCACTCACTCACTCACTCACTCACTCACTCACTCACTCACTCACTCACTCATTGGGTGACTGTTTGTGGGGACTCTGCTGTGCGCAATTAACTGCTGAGTTTCACCCAAAAAGTCAATACACTCACTAGTATATCCCTTGAAGGGGTTTGAGACATCAGACGACACGATAAGACGCTGTATCGAATGCAAGGATTATTATTATTAGAGTATTATTGTAAGTATTATTGTATTATTGTCCTTATTATCGAGTCCTGTAGCTCAGTGGTTAGAGCTCTCACCTTGCAAGTGAGAAACCTGGGTTCAGTTCCAGGCAGGGTGAAGCCTTGGGCCTTTAATCCACCTTGAATCCTTAGTCCACACGTCGGATCATAATCCCTCTAACAAACAACAATAATAAATGGGTCATTTCAATCCACGGCTGTTTGTGGGGGACGCTGCTGTGCGCGAGTGGCTGCCGCGTTTCGCCCACAAAATATACAGTCAACTCGCTTTACAGTATATTCCGTGAAGCGCTTTGAGACGTCGATAAGATGTGACAAGCGCTCTATCAAATGCGAGGGTAAAAAATATAATAATGTGTGTGTGTGTGTGTGCTGCGTGTGTGTGTGTGTGTGTATGTCTTGAACCCACCCCACCCCCAGCAAAACGCGATCTAACAATTTAACCTTCCGCTCGCCGAAGACTAAACTGAATCATTCATTCATTTTCAGTGACATGCGTGCAGCAAAAGGCTCATCGACTGAGCTGCATGAAAGCAGCTGTTAGCGCCTTCAGCTCCGAGCAGATTTATACCCAGAAAGAAGAAAACATACTTTGCGTCGCACACTGTCGTGTCAAGTCACGGGTGACGGATACACGGGACAGTGTGTTTGGAATTAAAGGCCGCTTGTTGACAGCTGAGTCGCTTTGCAGACGCTCTCTTATCTTTGCTAACGGAGACGTCAGCCAACTCATGATCTGTGCGCTCAGTCGCAGCAATGATCGTCTGCGCGTTTGATACAGAGGCTCGTGCCACCTCTTCAGGGCACCTCAAAGCGCTTTGCGGGATGTATTTCAAAGTGCGTTTCTCCAAGGGATTAAAATGGTACTTTTGTTTTGGGGCTCAGGAAATCTTTTAAGAACTTCGAACAAAATAACAAGCCTTGAATTTGATATGTAGAGCTTTTCGCGTCTTCTAAACGTCTCAAAGCGCTTCAGAGAATGTACTGTAAAAGTGAATTGACTGTGTATTTGTGGGCGGAACGCGGCAGTGAATTTGCGCACAGCAGCGTCCCCCACAAACAGTCGTGGATTGAAATGACCGATTCTATTATTGTGTGTTTTTTTGGAGGGATTATTATTAGGCGCGCGTGGAGTCAGGAAACTTGCCCAAGGTTTCGCTCTGACCTGACTGGATTTGAACACAGGTCTCACACTTGTAAGGCGAGCGCTCTAACCACTGAGCTCCACTTGAGGGTTGTTGTGATCTTTCTCTGCCTCACCGTGGGTGTTTGCAATTACGTCAAAAGTACAGTAATAATAAAAAATAATGATAAGAATCCTTGTGTTGTTGTAGCTGCGTATCACGTCATTGAGATGTCTCAAAGCGCTTCACAGAATATGCCACCCAAACATATACACACACACACACTTACATACACACATACATTGACACACACATATACACACACAAATACATGCACACACATATACACACACACATACACATTCACACATATACATACACATGTATACATACACACATACATATATACACACACATATATGCACACATATACATTCACACACATATACATACACGCACACACAGACCCACACAGGAAAGAAACTCCCTTCCCTTTTTGAATAGCCTCGGGGGATCTTTAACGTCCACCCAAAATAGGCAGACGGGAACTCAGTTTAACATCGGCAACTCCGACAAGGCTTCAGCCCCCCCCCTCCCCACCCCACCCCCCCCACCCCCAGCGCCACAGCTTGAGCTGAGGTACAAACGGCACGAAATCACACGCCAATGGTATTCTCATTAGTGTTCTCATGATTGCAATTAGAATCCTCTTTGCCCCTTCACCACAGAGCCGCTCACAAATAAACCCTCTCACTGGGGAACGAACACGCACGCCTTGTAACTCTTCCCCGAGTCGACAGTCGAGCAGCGAGAGCTAAACACTGTGTTCGAATCCAGTCAGGTCAGAGCGAAACCTTGTGCAAGTTTCCTGACTCCACGCGCGCCTTAATAATAATCCCTGCCAAGAAAACACGCAATAATAAAATTGGTCATTTTTCAATCCACGACTGTTTGTGGGGAACGCTGCCGTGCGCAAATTCACTGCCGCGTTTGGCCCACAAATACACAGTCAATTCACTTTACAGTACATTCTCTGGAGCGCTTTGAGACGTTTCGAAGACACGAAAAGCTCCACATATGAAACTCAAGGCTTGTCATTTTGTTCTAAGTTCTTAAAAGATTTACTGAGCCCCAAACAAAAGTACCATTTTAATCCCTTGGAGAAACGCACTTTAAAATACATCCCGCAAAGCGCTTTGAGGTGTGCGAGGCTCATCCAAACAGTGAGGTGGGTGGGTGGGGGGCTCGGGGGGGGGGGGGGGGTGGAATCTTGCCCAAGAAGAAACGCATATTGATCACATACAAGGCTGGTCTCTCGCTGCGCATCTAGATACACTCCAATACATCAGCATCTGGCACTTACTGAATAACATGTCAATCTGTTAGTGTGTAAAGCACTTATACTACTCAGTGGATTACTTAAGGTTTCCATAACACAATAAGCAAGATGTGTCGAGTGGGGGGGGGGAAACATATCCTGCCTCGTGTTTTTTATGAAACGCAGCATTGTGGCCTGGACGAGAACTAATAGGAATATCAGAGGGTAAGGCATTGTTTGCCCACACACCACCCCCCTCCACCTCTCTCTCTCTCCCTCTCTCCCTCTCTCTCTCTCTTCCCTACCCACTTTTATCCTCAACAAACAACAACAAAACTACACTTATAGAGCGCCTTTCACGTCGGGAGAACGTCCCAAGGCGCTGAACGCCTGACGAAGGGCAGATGAAATAACAATATAGTGATAGTAATAATAATCCTTCCATTTGATATAGCGCTTTTCACATCTTTTCGAAGCGCTTCACGGAAATACACTGTAAAATGAAGTGACTGTATATTTGTGGGCGAAACGCGGCAGCCAATTGCGCACGGCAGCGTCAAACCCCCACAAACAGCCGTTGATCGAAAATGAGCAATTTTATTATTGTGGTTTTTGTAATAATTATTATGATGAGGCGCGTGTGTGGAGTAAGGAAACTTGCAAACGGTTTGGCCCTGACCAGCCTGGATTCGAACACAGTCTCACGCTTGGAAGGCGAGCGCTCTAACCCACTGAGCTACACGTTTCGCCCATCGAACCCACTTCTGTTATCCTGGCTGCTCCCAGACCTCTTTAATTCAAGCAAAGATAATGACAGACAGACGCTCTGAAAGAGGGTGTTTGGGGATTAGCATAATGCTCTTCAAAGATTATAAACTCTTCCCTGGGCTGCTCTATGTGTGTGTGTGTGTCTGCGTCTTGAGTGTGTGTATGTGTGTGTGTGTGTGCATGTGTGTGTCTGTGTGCATGCATCTATGTGTCCATCTGTGTTTACATATCTAGTGTATGTGTGTGTGTATATGTGTGTATGTCTGCGTGTATGTACGTAGGTGTGAGCGTGTGTGTGTGTGAATGTAACAACAAAAAAACAAAGTTATATTCATAGAGCGCCTTTCACGTCAATGTAGGCAAGTGTGTGTATGCGCGTGTGTGTGTATGTGTGTGTGTGTGTGTGTGTGTATGAGTGTGAATCGCTGGCATTTTTTCACAAGATTCCCATCCTCACTCATGGAGCAATTAAATGAATATTTGGGCTGTGTACGGCAACGTTCCAGACGGTCGAAACTTGAATTTTTTTTTCGCTCTTTGGGACAAGGAAAAACTCCACAATAAACCCACCGCTGTAGAAATTGAGACATTGGATCACATTCTCTTTGCCAGAACATTGTTTTAATGTCAAGGCGATTTATGTCCCAAACGCGTGCAAATTCTCCAGAGTATTTACTTGGTTCTTTCTCTCTGTCTGTCTGTCTCTCTCCCGCCCTCTCTCTTTCGCTCGCTCCTACCTTCGAACATACAGCCTTACAATGCTAGAAATCAAAAGCTTCTGATACCACTCATGGTTTTGACAAAATCGCTGCGCGTCTTTGACTGTCAACAGAGAGAGGAAATGCCAAGTCATTGAGGGGGAGACATCGAGACAATTACCAACACCTAATGTCCCAGATTTAAATCTCCATCCCAGCAAACCCCCCCCCACCCCACCACAACTCACTCCCCACCCCCGCTACCCCCATTAATAAGCATAATAAATTGGTAACTCAACCCACGGCTGTTTGTGGGGACATTGCTGTTGGCTGTGTCGCGTTTCGCCCACAGAACATACAGTCAATTCACTTTACAGTATATCCCGCGCAGCTCTTTGAGACGTCGATACGATGTGAGAAGCGCTATATCCAACGCAAGGATTATTTATTATTATTAATTATTTCAGCCACTGCGCCCGCAAAACTATGGAACATTCTCCTTCCGTCCGTCTGTCCATCCGTCCCTCCGCCTTCCTCCCCCATCTTCAGATCGCATCTGAACCTCCCTCCCTCCCTCCCTCCCTCCCTCCCTCCCTCCCTCCCTCCCTCCCTCCCTCTTGGCGTCAGGCTCCTCCACCAATACAAATTCAAGTTGTTGTTCCGGTGGTTCACATCAAACCAGTATCTCCGAAGCCGAAACATGCGTTTAAGTAATAATCTATAAGACATACTTTTCTATTACACCGACACTAATGTCACAAGCGAAGGATTCACCGTATGAATCACTGGAATCAGATAAACTTGTGGGATGTGTTTTTTTGTTGCTACCGTTGAGGTCAATATCTGCGGCTGAATTACCAGCACATCTCGCCGGCTGTACTGGCGAACATTTCGTTAAGTGTAAGTACAGAAAAATCAATGTTTAATTAAAAAAAAATCCAGAGGAAGAAATAAAAGGAGCTGTTGCGAGGAAAGGTCACGAGATGTCACACTGAGATTTGGGGGGGGGGGGGGGGGGGGGGGAGGAATAAATAGAGACTATTGGATGAGCTCTCGCTCACCCTCGGAGTGAGAGTGAGACGAGAGAAGAAAGCGTTTAATAGCAACAGGTGATTCCATTTTCACTAGCCTGTACCTGGGGCACAACATGGCAGTGCAATCAATAGCTTCCCAAGATCACAAGACTCACACGATCGATTGGAGTGAAGAAGGCCCTTTCAGCCCGTCTGATCTCATCAATGCCAGAACTCTCTCCGAACCCAACCAAAGGGAAACACACCAAATAATAACGATAATCATCCTTGCATTTGATATCGCGGCTTTTCAGATATTATCGACGTCTCAAAGCGCTTCACAGAATATACTGTAAAGTGAATCCACTACATATTTGTGGGCGAAACGCGGCAGCCAATTGCGCCCAGCAGAAATGACCCATTTATTTTGGTTTTTTTAATCCTGTGTTGAAAATTTTATTGCTGTGTTTTATTTGGAGGGATTATTATCAGGTGGGTGTGTGTGTGGAGTAAGAGAAACTTGCCCAAGTTTTCGCCCTGACCTGCCTGGATTCGAACACAGGTCTTTCACTTGCTTGTAAGGTGAGTGTCTCTAACTACTGAGCTACAGGACACCCAATAGAAGGGAGGGTTCAGTCAAGGGATGGTGCTGAGCTGATTGATCTTTTAAGATCTTATCGATGATCTTACCTGATTGACAAGAGCAGTCAGGAGCAGTCATTGTTCCTGAGGAGATAACATGGACATTGAACAACGTCAGGGATTTTGAGTTTCCAATCAAGGTCACACCCTCTATTTTTTATTTATCCACAAAATACCCAGTCACTCGCGTCACAGTATATCCCGTGAAGCGCTTTGAGACGATGTGGCGAGGCGCGCTATCAAAGGCAGGGATTATTATTATTATTGAACGCATTCCCTGCTCTCTCCCCATCAATATTATCGCTGTTTATTCTCAGCTTCATTCATTCCCAGAATGAATAATAACACAGCAACTGAGGACTTTGAAATCGCAAACAATCATGACCAAATGAGTGACCAAATTGGTTTTTTTTTTGATGGGATTATCACCCTGACCTGCCTGGATTCGAAACACAGGTCTCAACGCTTGTAAAGCGAGCGCTCTGATCGCCGAGCTTCGGGGACTCTCTCTCCGTCAATCTCTACCGTTCTCTCCATGTCGCCTGTATCTCAATCTCTGCCTCTTGCCGTCCCTCCCTCTCTCTCTCTCTCTCTCTCTCTTTCTCTCCTTCTATTGCTCTCTCCGACACTCTAAGCGTTTTTGTTTGCGTCAGAAATTCCCGGCTGTAAGAAAAAGATCACAATCTGTGTCTCCATGAAATCCCTGTATGGTGTGTATGTACTAATCTCACACCTTTCCTACCAGGCAATGTCTCGGAGTGCTTAAATACACCAGACAGATTGCCTCATTCACACATAAACAGTCAACTGCACTTTACAGATATCGCCATGGAGAGTTTTGAGACATTCTCTCAATGTGAATATCTCTCTCTGTCTCTCTCTCTGTTACCTCTCACTCTCATCGTTTGACTTATTGGGTAAAAGCACCACCTAGTGGTAATAATAATGATAATAATAATGATACTAGCGACGGCAGTAAGTATACTTTGGTGTCTTAACACGCAAATAATCCTTGCGTTTCGTTACAGAGCCTTTCGCGTCTGCCAGACGTCTCAAAGCGCGTCACAGAATGCGCCGCAAAGTGGATTGACTGTACGTTTGTGGGCGAGACGCGGACAGCCGATTGCGCGCAGCGGCGTCCCCCACGAACAGTCGCGGATCGAAAATCACCGATTTTATTATTGTGATCTAAACACAGGGAGGAGCGCGCGGGCGAAGGGGGTTAAACCGCTGGCACTGTTGCCACACAAACGCGCATCCTCAGCCTGAGGCACAGCAAACTAAAATGGACGGTCACCCCTGTATTGGATGTCTCCAGCATCTCATTTGTGTATCTTGTCCTGTAGCGTATTGGTTAGAGCGCTGGCCTCACGAGCGAGGGGGCCTGCGTTTGATTCCCTCCCGGGCAAGCCCAAAGCTTAGGCAAAGTTCCTTACTCCACACACACACACACACACACACACACAAGCACACGCGCGCCCGATCATAATCCCTCAAAAAAACGCGATGATAAATCAGTCATCTCATCGCCACGAGTGTTTGTGGGGGACGCTGCTGCGCGCGATTGGGCTGCCGCGTTTCGCCCACAAAGCAGACAGTCAGATTCACTTCACGGTGCGCTCTCCCAACAACTCGCAAGCCGCTCGCAGACGTTACAGATGTGCGAGATCTGACCTTCAAAAGAAAGCATTCAATCCGGCTAAGGTCACGGCTCGACTAGCCAAGGGGGCTTTGCCAACGCGCGCCACGCCGGCTCCCTGCGCGAGATCAGCCACGTCTCTCTCCGACCTTGTTTGCAGGAGAAACAAAAGACCAAATGTCAAAGCTGTTTCCTCGGCTAAACCCGTTCGCTTCCTCCTGGCCGGTCGAGTGACAGGGCCGAGAGCTGGCTCACAGACACACGCCGACCGCTCTCTCGCTCTCTCGCTCTCTCTCTCGCTGCTGTTACGGGCAGTGTTTTCCACAGAAAGCGTTGGGATTCTTACTTGGTGAACTTCGCGAAGCAATTAGTTTCACACTATACAAATGGACGGCGTTGGGAGAAAGGGAAGATTGGGACAGGAATAACGCTGTACAGTATTGCTAGCCAGTGGGAAAGTAACATTAAATAAATACTAACTGTACATTGTTCTGACTGACACATTCATTTTTTTTCACATACACCGCCACCCCACCCTATCCCAGTTGATTTCTCTTTGCTGCTGAAATCTACAATCCACAGCTCAGCGCATAAAACTATCACCTCGCAAGCGAGAGGACCCGAGTTCACTTTCCGGGAAGTAGCAAAACATTAGGCAAGTTTCCTTACTACACACACACGCACGCACGCACAGGAACCCAGTGATCGGTCGATTTGCCGATGGCATTTCCAGAGGTAATAATCCCTTCAAAATAAAGACATAACTCATCAATCGGTCTACGACCGTTTGTGGGACACTGCTGTGTGCGATTAGCTGCCGCGTTTCAGCCACAAAAAATACAGTCCAAGGAACGGTGAGAGGCCTCGCAAGGACCTATTGGGAGACGTCGGGAAATGGGGTCTAGTTAGTATGTTTACCTGCAAATGTCTCTCGGTTCGGTGCGTGACAAGTAAAATACAATGAAATAAATGGAACGAATACGGTCAATCCGCTTTACTGCGTATCTAATGCCTTGGTACGTCCTCCCGACGTGAAAGGCGCTCGAGAGATATCATTTTGTTTTTGCTTCCAGACATCTCAACTACCTGATAACCTGCTGTATCAACCTCAGGGATTGTTATTAATACGCCTCGATTCATCTCGAAAACCCAGCATTGGAAGTTTTCAATCATAATAATCCTTGCATTTGATATAGCGCTTTTCACGTCTTATCGACGTCTCACAGCCCTTCGCAGAGCGCTGTCTGCGGTAAAGTGAATTGACTGTATATGTTTGTGGGCAAAATGTTACAGCGGCCAATTGCGCACAGCAGCGTCCCCCACAAACAGTCGTGGGTCAAAAAGACAATTTTTTTTATTATTGTGTTGTTTTTTTTGACATTCAGGGAGAGGCGTTGGACGATTGAACCAGAGAACAGGTACCGGGGACTCTGGCATTCGAGAATAAATTTCTCCGGTTGACATTTCCGATGCTTGTCTAACCTGGGAAACGTTAAGTGAGAACTTGTCTGCGAACAGATAATAATAATAATATTCCTTGCACTCGATATAACGCATTTCACATCTTATCGACGTCTCAAACAGCCCCACAGAATGTACCGCAAAGTGGATTGACTGTATATTTGTGGGCGAAACGCGGCAGCCGATTGCGCACAGACGGTTGGTATTTTATTTTTCCTCTGACTGTGAAAGGCATGGGAATAAAATCAAGCCCTCAGTCACTCTTCCCGTGACTTTATTTCCAGCTATTCATTATCCCACTGTGCAAAGAAATATTTCCTGGTGTCACTTGTTTACCCTGCGGTAAGCAGGAACTCGCTGTTAAGTCGATTGACGGCAGATCGCTCTCCGAAAGGGGTAATAATCCCTCAAAAAAAAACATCACCTCGCATTCATACAGCGCCCGCCCTTCACACAAGACATAATAATAATCCTTGCATTTGATAGAGTCGCTTTTTACGTCTTCAAGGCGTCTCAAAGCGCTTCGCGGAATATACCGTACAGTGATTTTACTGTATATTTGTGGGCGAAACGCGGCAGCCGACTGCGCACAGCAGCGTTCCCCCTCTCCCCCCCCCCACCCCCCCCCACCACCACCCCCCCACACACACAAACAGTCGTGGATTGAAAATGACCGATTCTCTATTTTATTATCGTGGCTGGCGGGACAAGACGGAGCCGGTCGGTCTGGTTCAGAATCCTCTTTAAGAGCGGCGATAAAAATTCCGACACCGTGAATCGTATCGTATCGATCGATCGAACCAAGAACCTGCCTTGGGGTGGGGTGGGTGGGGGGGTGGTGGGGTGGGAGGGCGAGGGAGAGGGAGGTAGGGGATGTGGGGAGGGAGGGGAAAGGATTTATTTTAAAAAAGGCATTTGAGGAATTTGAAAGGACCGATGGACTGCTTAAATTGGAAGCTTTCCCTGCTGCTAACTCCGCTGTTCAAAAGACAAGACGACAGCGTGTAAGACTGTCGCACTCTGAACGAGGAGCAGAAACACACTAAGCGGGGGAACAGATCCTTTGATGCCGATGGCTTCCTTGATAAAGTCTCGGTTTAATATTTTAACAGACGCAGGAACCATCCATCATTAATATCCTCCTTAAATAATACATCACAAGCCCCGTAAAAGTAAGAGGGGGTGGGGGGGGTGGGGGTGGTGGGGGGGAAGGAAAAATAAACTAAATTCAGTGAAAGCAAAGCAGGGCGTTAACACACGGCAGCAATAATATTGAAGGAAGGAAATTAAACTGCACATGGGAGGGAGGGAGGGAGGGAGGGAGGGAGGGAGGGAGTTTGGTGGTCGATCCAGATAGATACGGTTCATTGCCATAAGTCTTGATTTAAATGGTTTTCATCTCGCTTCGCGTTCGCTATACTGAGCCACTCGCTCTCTCATCCCGTTATCTCCCACTAATCAATCCTACCATCTCCGAACCCCCAACACAGACGCCGCGAAGTGTGCCAACCTACCCACCGCATGAAAATATCTTATCATTAATAATAATCCTGGTATTTGATCTCAGACCTTTATCAAGTCTTCAAGACGTCTCGAAACGCTTTGCGCAACACCCTGTAAGGAGTAAGTGACGGTAATTTATTTTGTGAGCGAAACGCAGCAGCCAATTGTGCACAGCGGTGACCCACAAATAGCGGTGGATTAAGTGACCAAATAATAAGTATTATTTGTGGAAGGGACTGTTACCCTTCTGGGAAAATAAAGTGCCAATAGATTCACTGCTAACACGAAACAGATTTGATTCACGCAGTGCTAAGTTTCCTTACTCCACACTCCTAATAACAGTCCCTCTAAAAGTAAAAAGAAATTGGTCAGTTCGACCCACGACTGCTGTGTGCATTCGGCCGCGGCATGTCACCCACATATATACGGTTCACTTTACACTCTATTCCGTGAAGCGATTTTGAGACGTCGATAAGACGTGAAACGCGCTGTGTTTCAAATGCCAGGACTATTATTTTCATTATTATGATCGGTTGGTGGGGGGTTACAAAGTAAGAGTTCCAATCCGCGACGGTCGTGGAAAAGAAATTCTGTGTGCGTGGTTAGTCATGTGGAGACTTGTTTTGTCTCACCAATAAATTAGCCGCCATCTTACCCTCTTGTGAAAATTGTTTGAAAGAAATTAAACACAATACAACGATGTATTCAGATTTAAATGCCGCACATTACATTGTTTTGTTTGATAATGTTATTGCCACTAAATGGGAATTAAGACTGGTTAATTGTGGAGTAAACCAAAGGGGGATTCAGCCCACATGACTGGAATACACAATGCTACTTGGAGCATGAGGAATTACAGTAATAATAATAATCCTTGCATTTGACACAGCGCTTTTCACAACTTATCGTCGTCTCAAAGCGCTTCACAGAATATACTGTAAAGTGATTTGACGGTATATTTGCGGGCGAAACGCGGCAGCCAATTGCGCACAGCAGCGTCGTCATCGTCCCGTCCGCCCCACCACCCACCCCACCCCACACAAACAGTCGTTGGATTGAAAATGAGCAATTTTTGTCAACAAAACGCCAAGTTTCCTCACTCCACAAGCTTCTGTTTGGAACTTCATCCCGCGATCCCTTTGCCTCGCTCTCTCTCTCTCCCTTGCCTCTTTCAAGACCGGTCTCAAGACCCTCTTCTTCGACCGTGCCTTCAGCTGCCCTCGGTTGGTGGATCACTTTTCCAGGGGGTATTGATCTTTAATAATTTTTTTAATATTAATTTTAAAGTCTTAATAATTTGGTGACTTGAACCCACGACTGTTTGATATCAAACGCACGGATCATTTCTTCCGACGCGCTGGGTGGACCCTCTTGGATTCTGGATGAAAACCAGAGCAAACGTTACGTAGAGGAGGTGATTAGGGTGTGGGGGTGGGGGTGGGGAGGAGGGGAGGGCAGTCAGGAAGGAAGGCTCGCTCCCTCCGAGGAGCCAGGTAACGCAGCGGACTCATCGAACACATCGATCCCGACCACACGGAGATGAAACGGCCAGTGAGTAATTCATTGGGGAAAAATTGAACCGGAGTTTGTAATTCAAGTTCAACTTTGTTACGCGTCGATAATTCCTAATTTGTTCACCCCGTCGTTCCCGCCGAATGGGGAATTCTCACGGAAAAGATCGATCCGGGGGCCGGCGAAATCAACCCGATGGATTCGACGGCTTGCAGAGTTTTCCCGCTGCCGTTAATGTGTAAATCGGCTGCGCTCGCATTAAATCGTTGGCCTCCGATTTAATCCATCTTAATTGTCGGAATTGTTTTTGTAGTGCGCCAACTGTTGAATAATTGATTGCCGCTCGATGATATTTTCGACTCACAGAAGCAATTTGAAGGGCTTCAAAGCGCTTCTCGAGTTCCGTCGATGAGATACTTTGAAGTGTGACGATTCTTGTCAACATGTCTCTCTCGGAGGGAGGGAGGGAGGGAGGGAGGGAGGGAGGGAGGGAGGGAGGGAGGGAGGGAGGGAGGGAGGGAGGGAGGGAGGGAGAGAGAGAGGGAGGGAGGGAGGGAGGATTCCATATCAGCGACAGTGAGATTTCCAAGTGTAAGTAACACGTTTAAGTGGAACGCCCGATTGGTAAGGAGGTTTTTAAAAAATGTTTCCTTCCAAGTTCCGTTGTCTTAACTAACATCGAGTCCTGTAGTTCAGCGGTTGGAGCACTCGCCTCGCAAGCCAGACACTTGGGTTCAATTCCAAGGCGGGCCAGGCCGAAACCTTGGGCAACTTTCCTTACTCCACACACAACGCCTTGATAATAATCCCTCCAAAAAACAATAATAAATTGACCATTCCGATCCAAGACTGTTTCTGTGGGACGCTGCTGTCCGCGATTGGCTGCCGCGTTTCGCCCACAAATATACAGTCAGTTCACTTTACGGTACATTCTGTGAAGCGCTTTGAGACGTCTAGAAGGTGTGAAAAGCGCTGTATCAAATGCAAGGATTATTATTATCACTTAGCTTCAAACAGCCTCCTGACGTGAAAGGCACCATGTATATTAAACGTGTTATTATATTGCTGCTATTAAGATATTGTCCTTCCAACCCTCCCTCCTACTTGTTATTGTTGTCGTTGCTTATTTGCTGCTGTTGCTGTTGTTGTTGTATTGCTTGAGTTGGTGTTGGTAGAAGGCTTCGCGAGTAGATAATAGAGGAAGAGGACAGCTTATGGCAGTTTCAAACCCTTGATGGTGTGTTCCAGCCTGGGGCGTTTTGAAGCGACTACAGAGGGAATGCCACCAATTCAAACTCAACTCATTCACTTACTGTGACGCCTGGCTCAGATCAGTTATTGCGTAAAAGGAAATATCTCATTTTCCCATTGAGACATATTGACTGTATTTGTCAATCACAGCCTCTCTACTGGCTATTGCTATAGCAATAACTCTCACATAGCCTCCGTTTCAGCAATTATACCAGTGGAATGTGCTTCATAGGGCTATTGTGGTAACATGTTTTGAGTGTATGATTGAGGCAGGCACTTGTACTCTGAGCAGCTGTATTGAAACATACAGAAATAATAATATATTTGAGCAAACTTATCTATCTCTCCGCCCCGCCTGTTCCGCTGCCTTTACCCCTCAAATATCTGTTCCTCCCAACAATCCCCCCATAAATACTGTAGAGAGTCAATTCACTTTACAGTATAATAATCCTTCCGTTTGACCCGGCGCTTTTCACGTCTTCTAAACGTCTCGAGCCACTTTACAGAATACATATGCAAGATGGCTAGAAGACGTGAAAGGTGCTGGATGAAATGCGATGATTATTAACACTGTACCAATATTACCATCAATGTTCACATCCAATTTCCTCTCAAACACATTGATGCCCCTGCGCTACAACCGGAATTCAACTTCAGGGAGGGATGAAGTGACAGAAATGGGAGCAGGGAGGAGAGAAATAAGATGTTTAAAATAACTGATTTGTTAATTATTCAGGATTTCTGCTTGAAATTTTTTTTTTTTTACAAACCGAAATTGTCAGTTAAATAATTGAAGCAAACATACAGTTGGGGCCCCCACTGCAGCCTGGTAGGTGGGAACACGGAGAGATGTTTAAATGTTTAAATTACACCAGCGCCTGGAATTACGCAGCCGAGAATCTCGAAGGGCGCCACAGGTGATTGACAATGAGTGGAGTGACTGTATTTTGCGTCACAGTGGGAATACACAGTCACTGCCGTTCACAGTTAATAATAATGCATTTCATTTATATATATTATCAGGTGTGATAATATATATATTATCCAGATTCCATAACAGCTTTTGAAAGGGAACTGGATCTTTATTTAGGAGGAGCAGGTCTGTTAGGTTATGGGGGGAGAGAGAGCTGGGCAGTGGGATTGAGTTGCTCTGTTCAAACAGCCGGCACAGACTAGATGGGCCGAATGGCCTCCTTTTTGTGCCGTAAAATTCTATGATGCTCTGAATAATAATAATCATAATAATCCTTGGTCTTTTCACATCTTATTGACATCTTATTGACGCCTCAAAACGCTTCACAGAATATACTGTAAAGTGAATTGACTGTATATTTGTGGGCGAAATGTGGCAGCCAATTGTGCACAGCGTCCCCCACAAACAGTCGTGGACTGAAATGACCAATTTTTATTACTGTGGTGTTTTTTTGGAGGGATTATTATTAGGCGCGTGTGTGTGTGTGTGTGTGTGTGGGGAGTAAGGAAACTTGCCCGAGGTTTCGTCGTGACCTGCCTGGATTCGAACACAGGTCTCACGCTTGTAAGGCGATCGCTCTAACCACTGAGATACAGGAGCTCCACAAGAATTAGTATTATTATTTTCATCGTGTTCTGGTGTGTGATACAGTACATACAGTGGCCACAGGGCGGCATCTGACGACGACCAATTCCAAGTAGGGAGCTTCAGTAATAGTGTCTCACATAATACTGTTAACACTGTAAAGTGTAGTGACTGCACAATATCTTGTGGGCGAAACACGGCAGCCTGAAGTGAGCGCACACAGCGGTCACGCTCACACAGCCATGGATTGAAGTCAGCAATTTATTCTTATTATTTGTTTTGTCAGCACTTTGGGACGTCCTTCCGACAGGAAAGGCGCGAAACAGATGTAATTTTGTTGTTGTTGTTTGAAGGAACATCATCGCTGCCAGTTTTCTGTCACACTGATTCGCTTCCGTTTGTTACCCGCTGGCCTTTAAAACACACTCCCGAACAGAAGCATTCATACGCTACACAATGTGTGCTATTATTCTATTATTAAAGGCACAATATGAAACAGAAGGATTATTACTTTCTTGTGTTCTTGATATGTAGTATAAACGGTGGGGGGACGTGGAGCGAAGCCAGAGCCCGCTGAGTGATGGAGCGGACAGGTTGGTAGGGGGTTAGAGGGTAGAGGTAGGGGAGAGCGAGGCCATGGAGGGCTTCAAAGACAAATTGAGTGGAGTTAGTGCAATGGCATTGACAAAGCAACTCTATCTTAATCACTGTGGCATCTGAAATACTGATTGCCCGGCACCTTGGGACGTCCTCCCGACTTGAAAGGAGCTACACAAACGTAATTCTGGTCTTGTTTTAAGATTAACAACAACAATAACAAATTGGATTTATTGACCAGACGCCAGGAGGGAGAAACTCCTCTCTCTTTAATTTCCTCCTTACAGTATAGTCTGTGAAGAGCTTTGAGAGAGGTTTCGAAGATGCGATAAGGCTCTACGTCAAACGCAAGGTGAGACAGTTTAACGTCTCATTTGAAGGCCGGCAACGCCAACAATGCACACACACACACACACACACACACACACACGTTCACACAGAGGCTAGGCTGGCAGCTCATAGGCCCTGACGTGGAGCTTGAACCCACCAGTTGTGAATCAGAAGCTCCAAAGAACTTGTCCTGGATTCTTGGCCACAGCTGCTCAGTGTTAACAGCGCTACCCGTGGCTACGTTTGGCGTTACCTTAAGCGAGAGGACCTGGGTTCGATTCCCAGGCGGGGAAGCGCTTTGAGACATCTCAAAGACCTCGGGCACGTTTCCTTTCTCCACCACAAACCCGTTTACCCAATCCTTGTCGCTGATATGGCGCTTTTCACGTCTTCTAGACGTCTCAGTGCGCGCTTCACATAACGTACTGTAAAGTGAATTGTCTGTGGGCGAAACCTGGCAGTAAATAGGGAGGCCAGTTAATAATAATAATAATAATCCTTGCATTTGATATAGCGCTTTTCACATCTTATCGACGTCCCAAAGCGCTTCACAGAATGTAAAGTGAATTGACTGTATATATTTGTGGGCGAATCGCGGCAGCCAATTGCGCACAGCAGTGTCCCACACACAGTCATGGATTGAAATGACCAATTTTATTATTGTGATTTTTTGGAGGGATTATTATTAGGCGTGTGGAGTAAGGAAACTTGCCCAAGGTTTCGCCCTGACCTGCCTGGATTCGAACACAGGTCTCCCCAGCTTGGTCTCCCCAGCTTGCAAGACAAGTGCTCTAACCACTGAGCCACAGGAGCTCCAGTTGCTTTGTCGATTGGTGAATCTCTTTGTAGGGATAATAATCCTTTAGAATAAAATAATAATAAATTGCTCACCTCCGGCACGATTGTTTGTAAGACACAGTGGTGTCTTAATTAGCTGCCGTGTTTCGCCCACAAAATACAGTCAATTCACTCTCTGCGAGACGTCCCGAAGACCTGATAACACAGGGATTGTTATTATTATTATTCATTTTACTTTTGATGTTCGCCAGCCGTGACGCGCAGGCGACCGACCGCCAGTGAAGAGAAATAAAAAATGTTGAAACATATATTGAGCAACAAGAGAAGGGGCACACGCCATTTTAATACCTGGAAGAACGCAGCAGCACGTACCTAACCTGATTGGAAAAAGAAATCTATTGTGACTTAGCAACACGGTAAAAGGCAACACCAGTGAGAATATCACAGAGACCATCGCGGAAACACTCCACCTCGACTTGTAAACAGGTACATCAGCAATGTCCGTGCGACTCTTATTCAGAGCCTAGACGGCTTTACTTATTCAATCTGCGGGCACCTTTGCACAGAGGTTCACTTCTCCCTTTGCGAATGAGCGCTAGGCGTGAAAACAGTGATAATAAACTGGGTGTCATCAACCCGGAGGCCGTTTGTCGGGACACTGCCGTGCGCAACCGGCTGCCACGTTTTGCCCCACGAAACACGCGGCCGATTCGCTTCACGCCAGGCCCCGTGGAGAGCTTTGAAGCGTCTCGGAAGATGCGACGAGGCACTGTCCCGAACGCGAGGATTATTACTATCAGTCTCGTCAGTGCATTGTCGAGTTCAGTCCTCGGTACGCAAGAGGTTTGGGGTCGTAACAGGCGCAGAACTTGTCGAACCCAACGGAAAGCACGATGTCTGAGCGAGGCTGAGATTTGTGTTCAAACGCTAACCCTCGCATTCACAGCGTTTCACATCAGGATTGAGAGGGACGGGAAGATCCATATTGAGCGTCACACAGGATTTACATTTCACCCACAAAATACAGTCACTTTGCGGTATATTCCGCGAAGCGCTTTGAGACGTCTCAAAGACGTGATAAGGCGCGACATCGAATGTAAAGGATTATTATTATTCAGTCATTCTGCTCAGGCATAAAGCAGTCGATTTAATTTGCCTTGAACGCTGACTGCATTGCCTTCGGTTGCATCAAAACTCCGCAGAACTTCCAGCTCGTGTAAAAAGGCATTTATAAAAAATTAAGTGTCGATTTTCTCATGTAAATTTGATCTAAATCGATGTTATTTTCAACAATAATCCTTTTCCTTTCTAAATTGTCCATTCCTCATCTCCTGTTGTATCTCCCTTCCCCTTTGAGGTTCCCTTCCTTGAAACCGTTGTATTTCCCTGTGAAGTTTTTAAGTGGCGTGTGAGCGATATGTATATTTGATATATATACGCGTGTGCTTGAAAACGCCAAAACAAAAGAAAAAAGAGAAAACTTGCATTGAGGTTTGAAAGTAACGAAAACCGACGGATAAAAATAACGCAGCCCTAGTTCCAACCCCACCCTCCAATTCCCCCGCAATCCCACCCCATTCAAATTCGGGGATTATTTGCTTCCGTCCTGTGTCAACCAGATTCCATAGTTTCACAACGTGAGATCAAAATATTTTCCCGATCGACACTCACTAGACGTCGGGACAGGAGAGTAACAGGGCTCGGCTGTGAGGTATTCCATGGGTCAAATCCCGACAGAGTTGCGACGCATTTGGGCTCCGATGGCCACAGCTCAGGATGGCAGGAAGCCCTCACCCCCAACCGCCAACCCCTCGTCTTACTGCTCCGTGAGGCCCCCAACAGGGTCAGTCACTGTGCGTTAAGGAGCAAGCGCAAAGATTTGCCTGTTGACTCCACCTTCCATTACCTTTTGCCCGCATTGGATTCAACTTGAGGACTCCCGGATGGGGTGGGGGGGGCCGAGGGAGGGAGGGAGTGAGTGAGTGAGTGAGTGAGTGAGTGAGTGAGTGAGTGAGTGAGTGAGTGAGTGAGTGAGTGAGTGAGTGAGTGAGTGAGTGAGTGAGTGAGTGAGTGAGTGAGTGAGTGAGTGAGTGAGTGAGTGAGTGAGTGAGTGAGTGAGTGAGTGAGTGAGTGAGTGAGTGAGTGAGTGAGTGAGTGAGTGAGTGAGTGAGTGAGTGAGTGAGTGAGTGAGTGAGTGAGTGAGTGAGTGAGTGAGTGAGTGAGTGAGTGAGTGAGTGAGTGAGTGAGTGAGTGAGTGAGTGAGTGAGTGAGTGAGTGAGTGAGTGAGTGAGTGAGTGAGTGAGTGAGTGAGTGAGTGAGTGAGTGAGTGAGTGAGTGAGTGAGTGAGTGAGTGAGTGAGTGAGTGAGTTTGGATGGGTGGACATACATGGCAAACCTTCATGCCAAAGAACATGAGGAGCTTCCAGTACAATATAAAGAAGCCGGGTACAAAAGTGAGAGGCAGGAACAGGTTGAGACCGAGACATGGATTGCCTCGGACGTAAAGTACAGGAAGTAGTGCAGAGGGCGCTGGGCCCTCATCGGTGGAGTATCTTTAAGACTCGAGATCCAAGTGAAAGTGAGTTACAAAAAAAACACACAAACACACACACACAGCTCTTCTTCTTCCCAAGACAATGTCATTTAGAGTAGCCTTTGACTTGCACTGAATGGTGTCGAGGATGTGGCCAGCTCACCATACGATGCACTCAGTCCTGGGCCTGACTTGAGGGAGGGGAGGGGAGGGGGAGGGCAGGGCGGGAGGGGAGGGTAGGGAGAGAGGGGCGAGGGAAGGGCAGGGGGCAGATCAGCCAGCAGGACATGAGGTCAGTGGGTTTGAAGAGGACATGAATCTCCGAGAGATTGTCTCTAATTCAACTCGTCCTCCCCGCTCTCGTCGGACGTCACACCGTCCGCCGCTTTCCAGTCCTTCCTCTTCTTCCTCTCGTGCCTCTCCTCCCTGACCACGGCCTCCTGCGGGAGATCTCGAGATTCCTCCCTCCTCTTCCGCCGCCTCCTCCTCTTCCTCCTCCTCCTCCTCCTCTCCCTCCGATCCTCCCCATCGTCCCTGCAGTCGCTCTCGTCTTTGCTGCTGGTCTCGCAAACGCTGGCGTCGGAGAGGGAGTCGTTTTCGGAGGCCGAGGACGAGTCAGAGGCCGAGGAGGGCGAGTGCTTTTTCCTGGGTTTCTTCGAAGTCTTCTTGTGGTGTTTCCGCTTCGCCCTTTTCTTCCCGCAGCTGTTGGCGACCTTCCCTTCCTTCCTCCCCAACTCCTCCATCTCTCCCTCCGCCCCGGAACTCTCCGTCTCGCTCGACGAGTCACTGCTGCCCACTTTCCTCTTCCTCCGCACTTTCTTGTGGGATTTCTTCTTGCGTTTCTTTTTGCCAGACTTGCCAGAGCGCTTGCGTTTCCGGGAGTTCCCTTTCGAGGAGCGCAGGCCGGAGCGTTTGGCAGAGTTCTCCTGGCTGCTGTTTTGCTGGGCGCTGAAAACGCACGAGAAAGGATCGGTTCGTGAAGCCAAGCTCTGCTTAATAACTGATAATAATCCATCCCCTCAAAAAACAGCACAATAATAAAAATCGGTCATTTCAAATCCACGCTATTTGTGGGGACGCTGCTGTGCACAATTGGCTGCCGCATTTCGCCCACAAATATACAGTCAATTCACTTTACAGTATATTCTGTGAAGCGCTTTGAGACGTTGATAAGGTGTGAAAAGCGCTATATCAAATGCAAGGATTATTATTATTATTATTTCTTCCACCAGCTCTGGGCGATTTATACTCCATTAGTCACCCACGATTTACACTGAAAATAGCCTGCAATAGGTTGCCATCGTCGGTCGGGCTTTCAGCCTCTCTGCCCCAACCCTTTGGGACCCCATTCCACAGTCTCTTCTCCACAGTCTCGCTCCCTCCCTCGCCTCCTTCAAGGCACATCTCCTACTCTCCCGCCCCACAATCACCCCCACTCCCCACCGCTCAGGTTCAAACCCCTCATTGATAATCATAGGTAGAAGTAGTTCATTGTGCTGAGTACAAGTATTTAAATGTGCTTAGACATCCAGAGGATCGGTGTGACTGTGAATGATGTGTGTGGTGTATGGTTTGCGCTGTGTGAGTGTGTGTGAGTGTGTTTCAGTGAGTGAAAAATAGATCTGACAGCTCGGTCAGCACCTCTGTTGGCTTATATCATCATTGTGTAACAAGGTGTTGGGGGGGGAGGAGTGGGGGGCGGAAGGGGGGGGGGGGGGGGGGGAGGCAAACAAGCCATGCATTACTCACCCGTCTATTTGAAACTCTTCTGGGTAAAGCTCCTTGTACCCACTGTGTCCCCATCTGAACAAACAGAATTAGTCACACTCACTGGTAGATTCATAGGAGATCACAGGTAACAACCTAGACGCACAACAATGGCCTAAACTGACCCAAACCTCCCTC
Organism: Hydrolagus colliei; assembly: GCA_035084275.1. Classification (NCBI taxonomy): domain Eukaryota; kingdom Metazoa; phylum Chordata; class Chondrichthyes; order Chimaeriformes; family Chimaeridae; genus Hydrolagus; species Hydrolagus colliei. The sequence continues at coordinate 1,379,262 of CM068770.1, read as the reverse complement.
GTCCTCCCCGAGAGGTAAAATCCTGTCCCCTCTCACTCCCCTCCAGCAGCCAGCCAGAGAAGGCAAACTCACCCGTCTCGTTTCTACGGGGAAATCATCTCGATCTTACACAGTGTAAGATTTCTCCCACGAAACATACAGTCAATTCGCTTGACAGTATATTCAGTGAAGCATTTGAGATGTCTCAAAAGAATGATTATTTTCATTATAAACGGAATACCAGTGCTGGCAACTGGGTTCATTATAATAATCCTTGCATTTGATATAGTGGCGTTTTTTACGTCTTCTAGACGTCTCAAAGCGCTTCACGGTACAGCATACACTGTAAAGTGAATTGACTGTATATTTGTGGGCGAAACGCGGCAGCCAATTGTGCGCAGCAGCGTTCCCCCCACAAACAGTCGTGGGTTGGAATGACCAATTTATTATTGTTTTTATTTGAGGATTATTATTAGGCGCGCGTGTGTGTGCGTGTGTGTGTGTGGAGTAAGGAAACTTGCCTAAGGTTTCGCCCTGACCTGCCTGGATTCGAACACAGTCTCACGCTTGCAAGGCGAGCGCTCTAACCCACTGAGCTACAGGAGCTCCATTGCACCGAGTTGGAGCTCGCCTCATTTTTTGAGCTTCGGCCAATTTGCAGTCAATAAACACTCGCTGGACAGAAACAACAGTCACAAAACAGATAAGCAGAGAACGGTTTGACAGTATCCACAGCCAGGTTCTAAAGTGAGTCTAAATAACGGGAACATGGAAAGGTGCTTTCTCTCCGACATCAATCGTGCACACAACAAGATGTCGATCAATTCAGAGAGGGGGGTGGGGGGGGGGGGGAGAGGGAAAGAGGCTGATATAATAGAGGCCAGAGTCTGAATGGCCCACTCCCGTTCCTATGTTCCTATGAAAAGGGCAGGTTCTCTCCAGTCAACAATCCCTCGCTGGATAAACCGATCACGAATAGATGGAAGTAATTATTACTAATAAGAGGAAGACGGGATTCTGGCAATCAGTTTAGCGCCTTTTCAGATCAACTCCTTTCTCCCACTTTACACTCCATATTGTGTGAAGCGCTTTGAGACGTCTCGACGACGTGATAAGACACTGTATCAAAAACCAGGCATTATTAGTATTGTTATCATTATTATAGGACAAAGCGCTTGGCTTTCCCCTTCAGTGTTGAGTACTGTATAGGGGAAAAGGTGGGGGGGGGAGGGGGGGGGAGCGATAGCATCCCTTTTAAGGGGTGAGAAGTCATTCGAATTTGCGCGTATCACACCTGTTGGGATCCTTGGCCTCAAAATCGTAGAGTTTCTTCGTCCAGTATCTGCTCTCCCGCTGATCGTCCAGAGACATCAGCGCTTGCTGAGCCGCCACCTCTGCCCTCCTCTCGGCTTCCTCTGCATTGTACCCGTCACACCGCATCCCGCCACTGAAACATCAGAATCGTACAATCACACAGCGCGGAAGGGAGGGGTGTGGCTTCTCATCCCATCGTGTCTGTGACGGCTCCTTTCAAAAGAAGAACTGTCCAAATCAATCCACCCCCCCCCCCACCACCCCCAACCACCACCCCCGCTCTCTCCCCCTGCAAACTGCCCTCCCCCCAAATAACTATCTAATTATTAATACAACATTATCGTTAGTATTACTACAACACCAACAGTAATAATCAGCTTTGCGTTTGATGCAGGGCAAAACGCAGCAGCCAAGTGCGCCCACAGCGGTCTCCCACAAACAGGCGTGGAGCGGGCCAGACAAGTGTTGATTTGGGGCTTGCGACAATCTAATCTGTTTTAGTTTTTAAATCAATAGGTTGGCAGTAGAAATGCACCTCCCCACGGCACCGCTCAACTCCGCAAATTTCCGCAGAATTTCCCGCAGGTTACGTCACGCGAATAGTTAGGATCAAACGGCCTTGACCTGAGAGACGTCACCACATCTCATAGGCAGGCTGTGCACGTCTGTGGGAAATTTATATCAGTTATTTCTGCCGATCTCACAGAGAGAGGTTGGAGTAAGGGAGGGTGGGGTAGCCAAACGGATCTGCCTAAAGAGACGTAATGGTGGCGCTCCTGTGGCTCAGTGGTTAGAGCGCTCGCCTTACAAGCGTGAGACTTGTGTTCGAATCTAGGCAGATCAGTGCGATACCTTGGGCAAGTTTCTTTACTACACCCGCCTAATAATAACCTGCCCCCAAAGAATACACAATAATAAAATTGGTCATTTTCAATCCACGACTGTTTGTGGGGGACGCTGCTGTGCGCAATTGGCTGCCGCGTTTCGCCCACAAACATGCAGTCACTTCACTTTACAGTATATTCCGTGAAGCGCTTTGAGACGCGATAAGATGTGAAAAGCCGCGATATCAAATGCAAGGATTATTATTATTATTTAATTGGCCTTTCGCTTTAGTTTTTTGTCCTCTTAAATGGTTTTGTGTGTCACTGACAGATTGTCGCGCGTGCGCGGGACGGACTTACCCTGGCAAGCCCACGACCGACTTTCTCCTCTTCTGCTGAAAATCTCCGACATCGTTTGTTTGCTTCTCTTTCTCTCTGATTTTCCACATTTCGGACTCTTCCTGAATCTGAACAAAACGAGCGAATTGAAGCATCAGTCGGCCGACCTGCCCCGTCACTCCAAAGCCGCTTCGCCTCGCTCCCTCCCTTGCCTCCTTCAAGCCTCAAGACCCTCCTCTTCGACCGGCTTTCGGTCACCCTCCTCGGTCCGCTCTTTGACGTCAGGAGGACGCCCCAAGTAAGGTAAGGTTACAGGAGCTGCTTTAGGGGACATCTCAACCATTTTAGCTCATAAGCATCACAACCCATTTCTGTTCAATTCCCCAAAAATTATTCTCTCTAATTTTTGGATGAGAAATAAAAAGGACTCTCATGCCCTCCCTCTCCCACCCACCCACCTCCTTCGTAATAAGGAGTGGCTTTAATAATGTCACAGTGAAAATGCTCAGATCTGTGTTTTCCCATCTCAGAGCTGTGAAATAATGTTCTAAGATTTCTAGCGCAGAAAGGGAGGTTGAAGATTGAAGAGTTACTAGTTTACCTTATTGTGGGCATCTGCGTGGCGAATCACGTTCCGCAGCAGAAGTTTCCCCATGATAATTCGAGCCATCGCAAACGCCCTTCGGATTGAAAGGAAAAAAGCAACGTTACTCAGCGCTGGAAGCCTCTGGGTGAACTTTCAGCAGAAGAACAGACAAGGCTCCAGATAAAATCAGTCACTTCACAGCTGGTTGGGGGTGGGAGGTGGGGGGGGGCATGAGAGTCCTTTTTATTTCTCATCCAAAAATTAGAGAGAATAATTTGGGGGAATTTAAATTGAAATTTGGGGGGGGGGGGGGAGACAAGAGAACAGAGAGGGAGACACAGGGAGACAGAGAGGCAGAGAGAGAGACAGAGAGACAGAGAGGGAGACACGAGAGAACGCTGCTCATTGTCGAGAGACGCCGTCTTTCAAAAATCAATGTAATTCGGTCACTCAGCCCACACGGAAAGAAAAGTCACAGTCACTACACTTTACAGTGTGTTGGGTGAAGCGCTTTGAAGTGTCTCGAAGGTGCGAGAAAAGGCTTCTGTGTCAAATGAAAGGATTATTGTTGCTACATTCATATTATAATATTGTTTAAACTCTTCTCTTTCTCTCCCCGGGGACGAGGCCTTAACTCTGCACTTGTTGCGAGGCGGAGAGAGTCCGTGGCTGTTACCTGGCCTTGGCCTCGGCCTCGTCCTCCTCCTCGCCGTCACTGCTCCCGCCTCAGTCTCTCTCCCTCTCTCTGTCTCTCCCCGTGTCTGTGTGTCCGTCTGTCTTTGTCTCTCTGTCTCTGTCTGTCTGTCTGTCTGTCTGTCGGTCTGTCTTTTTGTGTCTGTCTGTCTCTCTGGGTCTATCTCTCTCTGTGTCTCTCCTTGCGTCTAGTCTCTCTGGGTTCGCCCGTTTCTCTCCCTGTCTCTCCCCCTGCGTCTGTCTCTGTGTCCGTCAGTGTCTATCTCTCCCTCGGTCTATCTCTCTCTCTGTGTCTACCCTTGTGTCTGTCTCTCTGGGTCTGCGTGTCTCTCCCCGTGTTTGTCTCTGTGTGTGCGTGTGTGTGTGTCCGTCTGTCCTTGTCTCTGTGTCTGTCTCTCCCCCTGTATGTGTTTGTCTGTGTATCTGTGTGTCTCTCCACCCCACCCCCCAACCCACTATGTGTCTGTGTGTCTCCCCCCCCCCCCCCCCCCCCCGTGTGTCTGTGTCTGTCTATGTGTCTGTCTCTCACTCTGTATGTCTCTGTGTGTCTGTCTCTCCCCCTGTCTGTGTGTCTGTCTCTCCCTGTCTGTGTGTCTGTCTCTCCCTGTCTGTGTGTCTGTCTCTCCCCTGTCTGTGTGTCTGTCTCTCTATCTGTGTGTCTGTCTCTCCCTGTCTGTGTCTGTCTCTCCCCCTGCCTGTGTCTGTGTGTCTGTCTCTCCCCCTGTCTGTGTGTCTGTCTCTCCCCCTGTCTGTGTGTCTGTCTCTCCCCCTGCCTGTGTGTCTGTGTGTCTATCTCTCCCCCTGCCTGTGTGTCTGTGTGTCTGTCTCTCCCCCTGCCTGTGTGTCTGTGTGTCTGTCTCTCCCCCTGTCTCTATCTGTGTGTCTATCTCTCCCCCTGCCTGTGTCTGTGTGTCTGTCTCTCCCCCTGCCTGTGTCTGTGTGTCTGTCTCTCCCCCTGTCTGTGTGTCTGTCTCTCCCCCTGCCTGTGTGTCTATCTCTCCCCCTGCCTGTGTGTCTATCTCTCCCCCTGTGTGTGTGTCTGTCTCTCCCCCTGTCTGTGTGTCTGTCTCTCCCCCTGTCTGTGTCTGTGTGTCTGTCTCCCCCTGCCTGTGTCTGTGTGTCTGTCTCTCCCCTGCCTGTGTGTCTATCTCTCCCCCTGTCTGTGTGTCTGTCTCTCCCCCTGCCTGTGTCTGTGTGTCTGTCTCTCCCCCTGCCTGTGTGTGTGTGTCTGTCTCTCCCCTGCCTGTGTCTGTGTGTCTGTCTCTCCCCCTGCCTGTGTGTCTGTCTCTCCCCCTGCCTGTGTCTGTCTCTCCCCCTGCCTGTGTCTGTGTGTCTCTAGGGCTGACGGCTCATCCTCCCGGCGCCGGAACCTGGTCCCGCCCCGAAAACCTTCCCCGTCACCAGCCTCCCCCCCTCCTCAGGTTCCGGTTACTGAGGAGATTTCACCCCCAACCCCCACCCTCCTCCCTAACTCTCCCCCATCTCCCTGACTTCCTTCCCCCTCCCCACACTCTCCCACTCCCCCACTCTCCCCGCTCCCCCACTCTCCCCCTTCCCCACTCTCCTCGCTCTCCCCCTCCCCCCCCTCTCCCCCTCCCCTCCTCCCTCTCTCCCCCCCCCACTCCCCACTCTCCCCCCCCTCCCCCACTCTCCCTCTCCCAATCTCCCCTCCCCCACTCTCCCTCCCCCCCTCTCCCTCCCCCACTCTCCCCCCCCTCCCCCACTCTCCCCCCCCTCCCCCTCTCTTCCCCTCCCCTCCTCCACTCCCCCCGCTCTCCCCTCCCCCACTCTCTCCCCCTCCACCTTGACAGTGATGGTTTGGAGGGTGTGTGGGGAGGGGGGGGGAGGGTGATATTCTCCTCTTTCTCTCTGTGTGTCTGTGTGTTGGAGGGGAGGGGGCTGGGGGGAAGAATTTAACCGACGGACAAGACCCGAGAGGGGGGGGGGGCGGGAAATAGGTAGTTGCCGTGGTGACAGATACTTCCGGTCGGCGGTGCCATGGTGACAGCCGCCCCCCCTATACAGCATCAACAGGAATCATTAACTCCCGCCATTGTTACAGAGCGGCTGATCGGCGCCTCAGAGCGCCTCGCGGGTCGTACACTGCAGTGAGTTTGACTGTCTCTGTGTCTGCGGAAACTGACTGCCGATTGCACACAGCAGCGTGTGTGTCTGTGTCCCCCCCCCCACACACACATACATACACCCCCCCCCAACACACACCCCCCCCCCCCCCACACACACACACACAGACACCCCCCCCCAACACACACACACACCCCCCCCCACACACACATACACCCCCCCCCAACACACACACCCCCCCCCCCCCCACACACACACACACACAGACACACCCCCACACACACCCCCACACACACACACACAGACACACACCCCCACACCCCCCCACACACACACACCCCCCCCCCCACACACACACACACAGACACCGCCCACACACACACAGACACACACACACACCCCCACACACACACACAGATACACACAGACACAGACAGACACACACAGACACACAGACACACACACAGATACACAGACACACACACACACACACAGATACATACACACAGACACACACACAGACACCCCCCCCCCCACACACAGACACACACAGATACACACAGACACAGACACAGACAGACACCCCCCCCACACACACACAGACACAGCCGTGGGTTTCAAAACAATCGAGTTTATTATTATTAGGAGCGTGTGTCTGTGTGTGTCTGTGTGTGTGTGGGGGGATGTCTGTGTGTGTGTGTGTGTGTGTCTGTCTGTGTGTGTCTGTCTGTGTGTGTGTATATCTGTGTCTGTATGTCTGTGTGTGTGTGTGTCGTGTGGAGTAAGGAAACTTGCCCAGGGTCTCGCCCTGTCCTGACCTGACCTGCCAGGAATCGAACCAAGGTTTCTTTGCTTGTAAGGCGAGCGAGCGAGGGAGTGAGCGAGCGAGCGAGGGAGTGAGGGAGTGAGCGAGTGAGTGAGGGAGTGAGCGAGCGAGCGAGGGAGTGAGGGAGTGAGCGAGTGAGTGAGGGAGTGAGCGAGCGAGTTATAACCACTGAGCTACAGGGACTCCCTTTCCTAATGTCCTTCCCTCGTGTGGAAATTCCTGTCTATATTCGTGTGTGTTATCTTCTCTCTCCCTCTCTCTCCCCCCCTCTGTCTCCCCCTCTCCTCTCTCTCTCTCTCCCCCCATATCTTCTATCTCTCTCTCTCTCTCTCTCTCTCTCTGTCCGCAGGTTGCAAAACATCCCTGGTCTCCGGCGCGAACTTCGAGAAACGAAAATAAATCGGTCGAGTATATACCATGGGAACCAAGCCCTCGGGGAACGCGATGCTTCAGAAGGCGAGCCAGCTGTGGGACCTGTTAGACGGTCTGTCCGAGGACAGCCCTGAAGCCTACCAAAGGTTCATCCGAAACCACCTCCAGGAGGGAGTCAAGCAACTCGCTCCCCCGAGCCCCACACCTGCTTCATGACAAGAATATTGGTAAAAAGGCGTCTCCTCACTTTGCAAAGGGGGCAGTTGTTACAGCATTGTCTATTGATAAGAAACTCCTAATACTCACCCCCCCCCCTCCCCTTCTCCCCTGTCCCCTTCTCCCTGTCCCCTTCTCCCTGTCCCCAGCTCGGGTCCGAAACAGTGACTGTCCAGCTTCTCGGGACGTCCTCGTGACGTGAGAGGCGCTATATATATATACACAAGTGTCATTTTGTGGCTGGCGGTTGTTGTTGTTATTTGGGTTACAGCCCATGAGAGGCTTCATCGACCTTTCACGAATGAACAATTCGCCTTTCGCATCGTGTTCACTGGGCGGAGGACGTGACCGAGGCGGTGAATAATGTCGCCGTAGATCGCAGGGCTAGGGTGGGGCGTGGAGGGAGAAATTTCGAGGCACGGGACGAGGATCTTGAACGCGAACAAAACGCGAATGGAAGAAGGGAATGGAGATTTAGGGGGGGGGTGGGGGGGAAAGGAAATAGGGATAGAGACTTGCCTCATAATAATCCCTCCCAAAAAACAAAATTGGTCATTTTCAATCCACGACTGTTTGTGGGACGCTATTGTTGCTACGTTTCACCCACAAATATATACAGTCAGTTCACTTTACCCTAAATTTACCTACCCCGTAAAGCGCTTTGAGACGTCGATAAAATGTGAAAAGCTGCTATATCAAACGCAAGCATTATTATTGTTAATGATGATGATACTGTCACACAAAGATTTGATTGAATTCCTCTTTCTCAGGAACCTCACGAGAAGCTGCTCTACGTGAACCTTTGCAAATGGGCCAGGATTCCTGTCCCAGACTCTGACTGCAAACCCATCCCTCTCGGTGGAGGGAAGTTGGAAGAAATAGTCGACGGCACGGGTAGGTAGTGACAAAGCGTACAGTCTCTGTAGATATCAATCCATCTGGTGCCACATTTACAACACTTCTGTGGCTGACAATTCTTGGTGTGCAAGCCCCAGTCAGTGGTACGGACACAGGTCAAAACTTCTAGCAATGAACGACAAATTTGAGACTCTTAACTTGTCAGCCGGATCTCGGTGTTTTAAGTGGAATTCCTCTATAGTCCACTGGCTATAGCAACATTGCTATACCAGCAACATTGACGAGCCAGTGGACTAACCAGAGTTGTGGGGAGGTTCCACGAGGCTGAATTAATTGCCTCTTGGAAGCTTCGAAAGCTTCGGCGGCGTCGAAGGTTTTAAGGCATGTCACATTCCAGCCCAGCTCTGCTTAAAGCACTGGATCTGAACTCACGAGTCTGTGCAGCTGCATGGCCAATCAACCTCGTTGAAGGCCTCGTTGAAAGACGCATCTCGTTCGCCGACCTCAATAAGAATAGGCCGGTTTTCATATTGTTTCAGAAGGAGGTTTGAATGCACGTAATGACTTTCGATGCATCTGATCTCACCTTTCGAAAAATAACAGCCCGAGCATTCGCGTAATAGCATCAAAGGCGTTTTTTAATGATTCCAAATGTCCAAAGACATGTCTCCGGGAACCTATTCCGTCCTCTGATTTCTCTCCGCGCACGACTTTCTGTCCTAAAACTGCCCATCACAACCTAATTTGTTCTTTACAGCAGCGAGATAAGATTGTCCATCACGCCCTGTAATACTGATCAAATCTAACGTTCGATTCTCGAGAAATTATTCAGCGCCTTTTCTGTGCTTCGGGCTGTACTTACGCA